>JAGFNQ010001457.1:40964-107398 GCA_024364735.1 Boesenbergia rotunda | reverse complement strand
GGATCTGCGTAATTTGAACTTCTTGAAACTCTGCCTGTAATTGTTGATATGCCTCTACGTAAGCTTGTAACTTCTCATCGTTCACTTCAAACCGCCCGGCCACCTGTTGAGTCACTAATTGGGAATCAGAGTGCAAGATGACCCGAGTGGCCCCGACCTGTCTGGCTGCTTGGAGGCCTGCTAAAAGGGCTTCATATTCTGCTTGGTTAATGGTAGCACTATACTCTAGGCGCACGGCCAAATGGATGGGGTCTCCCTTGGGAGATATCAATAAGATCCCGACGCCACTCCCTGCCCGGGTGGCTGACCCGTCCACATATATTTTCCAGACCTCCTCCTCCTTCTCTGCATAAAGTTCGCTTAAGAAGTCTGCTAAGGCCTGAGCTTTGATTGCAGTTCTGGGCTGATACTGAATATCATATTCGCTCAGTTCAGTAGTCCACTTGATCATCCGACCTGAGACTTCAAGGTTGATCAAGACCTTCCCGAGTGTGCTATTGGTCAGCACTCGGATAAGATGAGCCAGGAAATAGGGTCGCAATCGCCGAGCCATCAACACAAGGACATAAGCTAATTTCTCGAGTGTAGTATACCTACACTCGGCTTCTTTAAATAAATGCCCAAAGAAATAGACCGGCTGTTGCTCGATCTCTTTCTGGGTTACAAGCACAGCACTCGCAGCTTCCTCAGTAGCAGATAAGTAAACGTACAAGGGCTATCCTTCCTCGGGCTTGGCTAATATTGGCAGACTGACTAAGTATGCCTTCAATTCTTCGAAAGCTCGGTCACACTCGGCATCCCACTGGAACTTGGAGGCCTTACGTAGGATCTTGAAGAATGGCAAACTTCTGTTGGCAGACCTGGAGATGAATCTGGACAAGGTCGTGATCCTCCCAGTCAGGCGCTGAACTTCCTTTAGATTTTTAGGCGGTGGCATGTCTAGCAGCGCTTTCACTTTGCCTGGATTAGCTTCTATTCCTCGCTCGGTTAGGATGTAGCCCAGGAATTTTCCGCTCTTGGCTCCGAACATACATTTAGTAGGATTAAGTTTAGGCCATACCTTCGCAGGGTGCAACAAGTTTCTTGTACATCTGCAATGAGGTCGGCAGCCCGGGCAGACTTGATGAGGATGTCATCCACGTACACTTCCACATTTCTGCCGAGCTGCTCTTTAAAGACTTTGTTCATCAGCCTCTGATAAGTTGCCCCGGCGTTCTTAAGTCCGAAGGGCATAACAGTGTAGCAATAGGTACCTTCGGCAGTGACAAAGCTGACCTTTTCCTGATCACCCGGGTACAGTGGGACTTGGTGATACCCCTGATAGGCATCAAGCATGCAAATAAGTTCGCTTCCCGCGGTGGAGTCCACCATCTGATCTATCCGGGGCAGCGGGTAACAGTCCTTCGGGCAGGCTTTATTCAGATCTCTGAAGTCAATGCAGATCCTTCACTTGTCTCCCGGCTTGGAGACCAGCACCACATTGGCCAACCAGGCCGGGAACTGCACTTCCCGGATGTGTCCTGCTTTCAGCAACCTCTCCACCTCGGCTTGGATTATCTTATTCTGCTCAGGGCTGAAATCTCTTTTTCTCTGCTTCACGGGTCGGGCGTCTGGGTACACGTGTAGCTTGTGTTCCATAAACTCAGGCCTGACCCCCTTCAGATCTTGCTGAGACCAGGCAAACACATCTTGATTCCGTGTCAGACACTCTATCAATTGCTGCCGGAGGTCGGACGATAGCCCTGGAGCTATCCTCACCTTGGCTTCCTCTCGGTCCAATAAGAGTTGGACCTCTTCCTTTTCTTCCATTATGTCAGCCCAGGGAGAAGGCTGAGAGGTCTGTACCATGTTGCAGCTGGCTGGAGCAGGTCGGAAGGTCTTGCTTACTTCCACTCGGACATCATTCACATAACACCGGCGAGCGACCTTCTGATCTCCTTTGGCTTCCCCGACCTGATCCCCTACAGGAAACTTGACCTTCAGATAGAAAGTGGACATCACTGCTCGGAATTCATTCAGGGCTGGTCGGCCTAGGATAGCATTGTAGGCTGAAGGGGCATCCACTATCAAAAAGGTAGACCACCTGGTCCTTCTTAAGGGTTCTTCGCCAAAAGATATGGCTAGCTTGATCTGCCCCAACGGATGAACTTCATTCCCCGTGAATCCGAATAAGGGTGTGGCCACGGGCTGTAGCTCGGACATTTCAATTTGTAGTTGCTCAAACGCCTTCAAGTATAAAATATTCACTGAGCTGCCTGAATCCACAATGGTACGGTGGATCTGGTAGTTGGCTATGACCGCCGTGATGACCAAGGCATCATCATGCGGTACTTCTATTCCCTGTAGGTCGGCGGGACCGAAGCTAATCTGTGGTCCCTGCGCTTGGGCAGAACTGCAGCCCACTTGATAAATGTCCAGGCGTCGGGCCTGCGACTTCCGAGCTCTATTAGAATCTCCGTAGGTAGGCCCGCCCGAGATGACGTTGATGGACCCATGCACGGAGTTTTGCTGATTGGCTTGCTCCTCGCTGGCGTTTTCCTGCTCGGGCGAACCAGGAGTCGGGAATAGCCGTCTGGCTATAGGGGCGGCTGGTCGATCTCGAAGCTCGGGCTGATTAGGTGGCGCTCTTCCTCGGCCTCGGCCACCTCCTTGATGAGCTCCTCTCGGGCTACCTCGACCGGCACGGCCCCGACCTCTGCCAGCTTTCCAGCAGTCCTGAAGATCGTGTGTATGGCTGTTGTGGAAGGAACAATAGGGTTGCCACCTAGTCGGGATGCAGCCCTGGGCTACATGCTGAACTATCCCCCTCTCGGCTCCCAGTCGATGTCCCATAGCTCGGGGGCT
Source organism: Boesenbergia rotunda (assembly GCA_024364735.1). Taxonomy (NCBI): domain Eukaryota; kingdom Viridiplantae; phylum Streptophyta; class Magnoliopsida; order Zingiberales; family Zingiberaceae; genus Boesenbergia; species Boesenbergia rotunda. The sequence continues at coordinate 104,554 of JAGFNQ010001457.1, read as the reverse complement.
CCTCAGGTGTCCTCCCGGAGGCACACCCCTCTGATGCTGCTGAGGGTTGTCGGGCGTAGGCCTGACCTCTGGCCTCCTGGCGGCTTGCGCTTCTTCGACGTCCACATATTTGCTAGCTTTCCCCAGAAGGCTTTCAAAGTCCTTCGGGGGTTTGCGGATCAAAGATCTGAAGAACTCTCCCTCTTACAGGCCTTGCGCGAAGGCACTGACTAATACCTCGGATGTGACAGTGGGGACGTCCAGCGCGACTTGATTAAACCTCCTGATATAGGCTTTTAAGGACTCCTTGGGGCCCTGCTTCATGGTAAATAGGTTCAAGCTTGTCTTGTGATGCCTCCTACTGCTAGCAAAATGTTGCAGAAACAGTTTCTTGAAGTCAGAGAAATCCCTGATCGATCCCTCTGGGAGCCTGTCGAACCATCGTTGAGCCGGCCCAGCGAGAGTGGTCAGGAAGGCTCGGCACCTAATGCCATCTGGGTATTGATGTAGCATTGAGGCATTTTCAAACTTCTTTAGGTGTTCTTCTGGATCAGTAGCTCCTCCGTACTCAGCGACGGACGGGGGTCTGAAGTGCTTGGGCAGTGGCTCATTCAGGACTTGGCTGGAGAAAGGGCATCCCGTGTGTTCAGTCGGGAACGGCACAAGGGGGGCCTTCCCTTTGCTAGCTCGAGTATGGCTAGATGTAACTTCATGTGGATCTGATTGTCCTGCTCCCTCGGCCGGGCCAAACAACGCCCGGTGAAAGTGAGGGCTGCCTTCCTGTTGAACTCCTCCCTCAGTGCCTACATGCGCGGTGTGCTCGGCCGGGCCCGGTGGGATAGGTCGGGCGGCTGCTAACTGAGCCTCCGCTAGTTTCCGGGCCCTGGCCTCGATCAGCAGATCCAAGTCCTCTTGTGAAAGAGTGACGGTCACCCGATTGGAATCACTCATCTTCGACTTTCGATCAGGCGGAAGTTCCCACAGACGGCGCCAAATTTGATCCCGTCGACAAGCGAAGATCGGTTCTCCCTCGATGACTCGGTCTAACCAAGCCGACCCGGTCTGCTGTAGCTTGGGAGGTCGGATCGAAACAGAGCTCTATATGTAATGGTGTGGTTGCGAATGGCAGTGATCCCCCTTTTGGAGCCAAAGGGGGGGTTTATATAGGGGAAGGAGAAAGGTCTCGCTCGTGCGGGATGTCACATCTCACTAAGGATTAGTTAGGGATTAAGCTAAGTAGGTGGCGATGTGAGACTGACACAGCAGTCTGCCACCCTGTGATCCTACTCCTAATTAATTGCTGGGCGGCCACGTCAGATGACGACGACGTCTCTTAACGGAGAGTTTTGACGGAACCCTTCGAGGGATGAGACTCGAGAACTCGGTCTCGATCACTCGACCTTTAGAGGTCGGCCCCGAGAGCTTAGCCTCGGTCGCTCTGTCTCGAGAGGTCGGCCTCGGGAGCTCGGCCTCGATCGTTCGACCTCGGGAGGTCAGCCTCGATCGCTCGACTTTTATCGCTCGACCTCGGGAGGTCGGCCTCGAGAGCTCGGCTTCTATCGGTCGACCTCGGGAGGTCAGCCTCGATCGCTCGACTTCTATCGCTCGACCTCGGGAGGTCGGCCTCGATCGCTCGACCTCGAGAGGTCGGTCTCGGGAGCTCGGCCTCGATCGCTCGACCTCGGGAGGTCGGCCTCGTGGGCTCGGCTTCTATCGCTCGACCTCGGGAGGTCGGCCTTGATCGCTCGACCTCGAGAGGTCGGTCTCGGGAGCTCGGCCTCGATTGCTCGACCTCGGGAGGTCGGCCTCGAGAGCTCGGCTTCTATCGCTCGACCTCGAGAGGTCGGCCTCGATCGCCCGACCTCGAGAGGTCGGCCTCGATCGCCCGACCTCGAGAGGTCGGCCTCGAGGGCATGGCCCGGGGTGAACCTGGTTCTGACTTGAGCTTCTGCCAGCCCCGGCCTTGGTTATCCTTGAGCCGGGTTGAACCGGGCTTTCTCCGACCGGGCGCTCATCCCGATAAAAAATCGCTCGCCCGGATCACATATATAAATACCTACGTCGTAAGGAAGAGATCTCTATTTATATAATCTCTCATGACCTCCACTTCTAAGAGATATTATATCATTATAAATAAGGAAATCTTATCATAATATTTTCTGTATGATAACAATTGTAACAATTCAGTAGAATGATTACTAAATTTTTAATGCATATCTCTCAAGGATTGACCTCTTATTTATTGATAATGTTGACACTTTGTGTTGTATCTTTCCGGAAGAGTGTCTTAGGAGGGCCCGACCCAGCGTCCCAACTATCCTAAGGGTTTTAATGGGCCTATACGAGTTGGGCTCTCTTTTTGTTAGGTTTAGAATATCCGAGTCCGTTTTGTTGACCTCTTGAGACATATAGAAGTCTAACCGGACGGATTCCACCATTGATATCTGATCAGCTATGCCTTTTCGTCTCCTTGGAGTAAGTCTAAGGGTGTTTGGGCTACCCACTCGGCCTAAGGAGGTCACAAAATATGGCCAATCGGTTCAAGATGAACCTATGATTCGTCTAATCAGACTTACCCCCGCCTTAGTGTGAGGAACTCCCTTTCTTAGACGGGTCTGACCGGGTTAAACACATAGACCTATGTCTGACCAGACCTCCCATTCCCTAGAGTAAGCCCGGTCGACCTTGGCCAACCGAGTTTGACCTTGACTTACACATCAGTCCGCACCCTTGACCTTCCTTTCATCTGATCAGATCAATCAACAAATAAAAAGTTATTATTATTATTTTTTATAATTAGTGATTTATTTAAACAGTCAATATTCTTAAGTTTATTTTTCAATGGAGAAAAGAATTTCTTATAGTGTATCACAATTGAGACTTGAACATTAGATCCCTTGGAGGGTTAATCATTGCCCGAGGCAACAAATAAGAAGTTAATTGCACAATGATTCTTGTTTCGGAAGCAAACGACATGGACGGCAGATCACCGGGATACAGCCTAGAGTGATGACGAGAGGGGGCACCCACGCCTACAAGATTAACATGAGCATTGAAGGGATACACTGGAAGGAGTTCTGGCGGAGCCCTCTCCGACGCTCAAATAAGAAATTCTTATCATAGGGGGGAAGGAGTGGGGAGAATTAGGAGCATCAAAGTTCCAGAAAAAAGTCCCCTTGACCTGGGTGTCAAAGCACCTTATATACTCGTTGTTCGTCCTTCGAGCGCCTCCACGTCCTCGTAACCACCTCCTTTATTTCCACGTTTAATGGGTCATGATTGTTTTGACTGCTGTCATTCGCTGAGCAATGTTGGTAACGGCCGCCACACTCGCCATCATGCGTTACCGGCCAAGACTACCTACCGACGTCCCTAATCTGGATAGGAAATACTCGAAACTGTCGCCGCAAATGTTAAGTGGGCTATTATCATAGCCAATGGTGGGTTTCTCCCAATCTATTTTCTCCTTCTCATGCCGCTCCTTGGGCTACACTCTCCCGAGCTGGTCTTAGGGACTTTCCTCCCAGGCTCAATCCTACAAAACCTTTTCCCGAGTGGGTCTCGGGGACTTTCCTTCCCGAGCGAGTCTCAGGGACTTTCAGTTCAGAGTGGGTCTCGAGGCACTTCCTTCTGAGATGGCTTTGGTAACTCCTAGCCCTGCCAGTCATGCCACACAACTCTCTCGCGCCATCTATTCATATGAAGTTACTTATCTCGATCACAAGTCTCCCCTTTTAAGTCTAATCGAAAGAAGTTGATCTGACTAATTGGACTTGTGATGCGATGAGAGAGCGAAGTATAAGTGGAGTGTGTAATTACTATTTCATATTCCTTAACGATTTTACGGCTCCTAGGAATCTAAACATTCGTCCCAAAACCCGAACAGTTCGCTTAAATTGTTCTCAAGAGCTTCAAAAGTTTCGATGCCATGTTATGATGGTTATCAATCATTCATCAAGAACGTATGGGGTGTATTAATGACGAAATATTTTTCTTGCGAGCAAATTGCTGATATGTGGCAGGATCCCGTCGACGCGCTCTTCCTTTGATGTGCTTAGTCGAGTCATACCAATCGGCGACTATAATGAGCTGCAATGCCTCGAGATTTGTGATTAAATCTCATCCACGCATCGTGCATTCATCTCTTCGCATCGTCGCCGCCCCTCCTTTATGAAAGGGGGAATGGAGGTGGCCTTCCGCCTACTTGCACCGCCGACCATCAGAGCTTGTGACATCTGCCTCCTCTCACTAAAGTCCCTCCTTTCTGTGTAAGTCTAACTAGCCCTCCTCTCCTTCTTTCATCACCCACATTTCTTCCTTAGAACCATGGGCCAGAGTGGAGAGGGAAAGAAAGGGAAGAGAAGGAAGAAAGAACCCGAGGGGAAGTAGACTTATCGACCGGAGTGGTATGAGGTCATATTCTCAAGGGTTAAACCCAGTGCCTTGAGAGTCGCCTGCGAAACCTATGGCATTCCGGAAAACTTTGAAGTTAGGGTTCCTATGCTTGCTCAATCTCCCGTGGAACCTCCCTTAGGGTTTTACACATTCTTTCTAGGTCAAATAGAGTTTGGTCTTTGTTTTCCAATCCTTCCTTTCTTTATAGTCATCTCTCAATATTTTGACATTCCCCTTCACCAAATGACTCGTCTTTGTTTTCCAATCCTCCCTTTCTTTATAGTCATCTCTCAATATTTTGGCATTCTCCTTCACCAAATGGCTCCAAACACCTTTGCTCAGATGCGCGGGGCATTCATTCCATTCAAGTTATTCGGGATACTCTTAACCTCCCGTTCTTTTCATTATTTTTTCCTTCCAAACCTCGCGTCTAGAGGGGCTTTTAGTTTTACCGCTCGTTTTGGCCACAAATTTAGAGATTGCCTCCCTTCTTCCCATAAGGGATGGAATGAGCTATTTTTTTTCATCGAACATTCTGAGCGACCTTTTTGTCCAACTCGCTGGCGAGAAGGCTTGCCTCCCCCTCTGGAATTGGGTGACTTCCAGCAAGATCAAGGGTACCGGCGAACCAGAAGCATATTGGCTGGAATGGAGTTCCACGGCTGATAAATACCATTTTATTGATTATTTGAGTTGCTAAAATCCATGTTTGATCTATATTTTTATGACTTGATTGTGATTTTACCCTAGGTTTTAGGATTTCCTCTTATTTTGGACTTAATTGCAAATTTACAAATTTTTGGATTATTTGGCCACTAATTTTCTGATATATTTTTTTGTAGGCATGAAAGGATCCTGGACCTAGGGAATACTGGGTCAAACTTGAGTCGGATGTGAACCGGATCGAATTATCAAGCTTACAATTAATCCGGGCCGTCCGATTCAAGACCGGTTAGATCCGAGCCATCCGGGACGATCTGAAGCAATCCGAGCTAGGGTTAGGGTTGATCAAGCTCTAGGATCAAGATCTGAAGGTTTCATCCCAATCAGAGCTCAATCAACCGTTGGATCAAGCTTGGAGGGCTCTAGATCGTCCATTCAAAGAATTGCTTGATCTGGACCATCCGTTGCACATCTGGAGGATCTGAGCTGCCACGAGGTAGATCCTGACCCCAGATCATCATAATCAAAGTTTGGCTCAAATCAGAGCAAGATCAGACATTGGATTTTCTCAACTAAATCTGAGCCGTCCATTTTCTGATTATTTAAGGAAAAATCCCCAGCAGCTGACCTTGTCGCGTCTTCACTCAGCTTCACTGTTCTTCGCCGTTTTTCATCCTTTCTTCATTGTTTTTGAAAATTTCTCTTCCAAGAAGGCGTGACCACCTCAATCTCCATCCAGATCAAGAATTGAGTCTTTGGGGATCGATTCCTTGAAGAATTCAGCTCCATTTGCGCCGGAACAGGGCTTGCTTGAGGGTTTCGGCAATTCCTCAATCCGATCATTGATTTCTCACCACAAACCATTTCCAAGCATCTGAGCAGCTTGTAGGGGTTCTCAGGTGGTCTCAGAAGCTTCCCAAATCGTCATCGCAGCTCATTCAACTGAGATAGAGTGAATCGGATTGAAACTTCCAGCTTTGCGCAGATTGGAGCAGAGTCAACTTCAGAAATGATTTCCCACTGATTTGCTGAGCCTAGGGGTTCGAAGCCGGCTCTTGATTGACAACCAAGAAGTTCTTGAGCTGAGGAATGGTTGAGGAGTAGTTTAGCTAGCTAATTTTCATGTTTATAGCTGTAATTTCTTACTCTGCCGAATTCTGTTTTGTTTTCTGCAATTTTCAGTTTTCAGCTGTCTTAGTTTGTAAGTTCTGAATTGTTTAGTTTAATTAGGAGTTTAATCTTCGAGTTCAGTAAGTTAGGAACTTGTTTAGTGATTAATAGAGTTAAATTTCAGTTCACTTTAGTTTCAATTGCTGCGTGCCAAATGCATTGTGGCGTGCCAAGCTAGATTTCTGCATTTTAGTGATTTTACTTCCATTACACTAGTTGCTATTAAGTAATTGCTAGTTTAAACTTTCTTGTTCCTAGATTAGTTACGTACACTTAGTTTTCAGTAGCTAGTTCAGCCCTTGATCCATTGCGGAAAAAAAATTCTATAGCTAATCCTTAAATTCTGCATCTTAAATTCCTGCAAATTAAGTTTCTGAATTTTGTTTCCTTGAGTTGTTGTTTTCGGCTCTCAGATTTCTTCCTTTAGAGTTGCTTAGTTCTTTCCTCATAACCCTGTTTCTCAATTGAATCAATTAGCTAAGAATTCTGAGTTGAAAAGGTATCATTTCTGAATTTAGTGCTAACTTTTGGCACAAAGAGTTATCTCTTGTGTGCCAATCGATTTTACTCTTTTTGCATTTGAATTCAGCTTGTTTCTTTGTGGCATCTGACTGAGTTGAAATCAATAAGTTGCATTCATCCATTTCAAAATTTCCTTTGCATTTGTGGCTTTCAAAAGTGTAGTTAGTTTGAGTTAACATTGGTAGTATGTTTAATTTCCGAAATGCATAAATAGCAATTGCCTTAAGTTTGATTTTGCTTCAGAAAATTTATATCACACCTTCGATTTCTTTCCATCAGAATTTACTGTGCATTTGAATTTAGGTTTGCCTTTCCAAACTTTGGTTGAATCCTATAGCTTGACTCGGTTTCCATTGGTGGAAGTATCATGTGCCATCTCTTTGTTTAGTTCCATTGTTCACTTTCCTTTATTTTCATTTCATTTTCATTCTAAATTGCTATCCAAATTCAATCACTTATTTGAAACCCAAAAACGACACATAACTACAAGTTTGAATCAAGCACGACAACTAGCCTCGAGAAAAATACGACCTGTGGCCCCTATATTATATTTTCATACTTTTGATTGTAAAAAGGGTTTCCAGCATTTCATATACATCTAAATTTGAGACCCACATTCGTGACACATAGATTGGGCATATCAAATTTATGGCGCCGTTGCCGGGGACTGTTAGTTGATTTGTTTGATTTTTGCTTGTGCACTTATTTCATATCATTTTTGACTTTCTTTTGTGCTTATTGCTATATCTTTTGATTTGATTTTATTTGTTTTATCTTTTTATCTACTTTTACTGTGATTTGTTTTGTTTTTATGACCAGGTCTTTAGGTGGTGATTTAGAAGATTTCGATCCTGAGATTGAGAGGACTTTCAGAGCCAGGAGGAGCCAGGCCATTCTTTCTGAGATTACAGATATCCCTCCTATTCAGACTATCTTCACTCACTCAGGCATTGACATGGCAGACCACCAGAGAACCATGAAGGAGCTCACAGCACCTGACGCTGCATTTCAGTACTCCAGCATAGCTTATCCAGAGCTAGGGGGAATTTTGAGCTCAGATATGGACTCATCAATTTGCTGCCCAAGTTTCAAGGTTTATCTGGAGAGGATCCAAACAGACACCTGCACGAATTTCATGTGGTATGCTCCACTATGAAGCCTCAGAGCATTTCTGAAGAAGACATCAAGCTGAGAGCTTTCCCCTTCACATTGACAGGAGCAGCCAAAGACTGGTTCTATTATTTGCCTACAGGGCATGTGTCTAGTTGGATTGCTATGAAGAAGGCATTTTTGGAGAAGTATTTCCCAGCATCCAGGACAGCTATCATCAGAAAAAGCATCTGTAGGATTCAGCAAATGGTGGGCGAGACATTGTATGATTACTGGGAGAGATTCAACAAGCTGTGTTCAAGTTGCCCCCAGCATCAGATCAGTGAGCAGTTGTTGATTCAGTATTTTTACGAGGGATTGCTGCAGATGGACAGAGTCATGATAGATGCTGCAGCTGGAGGGGCCCTAGTGAACAAAACGCCAATTCAAGCTAGGGAGCTGATTTCTAATATGGCGGAGAACTCCCAACAATTTGGAAATAGAGCCTTGACCACCAGAGGAGTGGGTGAAATTCAAGGAGTTCCTACTGATCAGAAGGAGGTTAAGAATGCATTGATGGAGCTCACCTCAGCTTTTAAGCAAATGGAATTAAAAATTGAAAGACTTAGTTCGACTCCTTCAGTTCCTCCACCCTCTAGTCAAGTGATAAGTGTGTGTGGCATTTGCTCTAGTCTAGAGCACACTTCAGACTCATGCCCCACCCTCCAACAGGATGAGACAGTAGCGGCCTTAGTGAGAGGACAATTCCAAGCAAGAAACAATCCGTATTCCTCTACTTATAACCCCGGTTGGAGGAATCATCCTAACTTGAGGTACGGGAACGCTTTCTATCAACAAGATCCTCAAAGTCAGTCTTCACAGCAGCCTCAACCTAATTTCCAGCAGCCCCAACAAACTCAAAACAATCAGCCAACTTTTCAGTAATCAAACCAAAATTTTCAGCCCCCGTTTCAGCCTAATTCTCAACATTTTCAGCAACAATTCCAGGCATTTGAACCTCAATTCCAGCAACCTTATCAAGGGCAGCAAGGCTTTCAATCATTCCCAGCTCTCCAAGCTCCAAATCAACAAAATTTTCAGCCATCACAGCCCATGAATCAGAATTTTCAGCCCTACAACCAAGGGTTTCAAGGTCAAAATTTTCAGCCCTCGCCACCTAATTTTCCAGCTCAAAATCAGAACTTTCAGCCTATAATCCAGCAAGGTTTCCAGCATCCAGCATTTAATCAGCCCATCCAGCCAATCAGTCCTCTTATCAGCCCCAAAATCATTGTTTTCAAGGATCACAGCAAGCTCAAAATTTTCAGCCCACTTCATCTTTTCAAAATCAGTCAAGGAGCTATGCTAACCAAGGAGGTTATGGGAGCTCAAGTGGAGGAAACACACAGAATCAACAAATGATGGAGATGCTACAACAAGTTGTACAAACGCAACAACAACAACAAGCTTGGCAACAACAACAACAAGGTTGGCAACAAAATGTTGAGAGGCAAATAGGGCAATTGGCTAGTGGAATTAATCAAAATCAAGCTCAAGGATCAAGTCAACTTCCTTCCCAAACTGTTCCTAATCCCAAAGGGAATGTGAGTGCTATAACTTTGAGAAGTGGGAAGGTTACAACATCTCCGAAGAGTCCAAGAGCAGAATTTTCAGGAGACCGGACAGCTTCTCCAATTCCGGCCCAAAACAACACTGAAATGAGTTCAAATTCAGCTGATTCCAACCCTAGCCCGTTCCCAACTCAGTCCTCAAGCAACCCTCCAAATTTGGTGGCAAACGGAGAAGAAAACAGTGCCGAGGCCGATTTTACAGCCACTACTTCGCATGGGACAGCAGGGCAGAATTTATCTTCCCCACTTCCGGCAAAAGTTGACGATTTTAGGGTTCCTTTACCCTTTCCACAGCAGAGAACACACGCTAAAAAGCAAGTGGAGGAAGAGAAAGCCAAGGAATTCAATGAGTTAGTAGAACTATTTAGCAAGGTGGAGATCAATGTACCTTTGTTGACCATGATCAAGCAAATTCCAAAGTATGCTAAGTTTTTGAAGGATCTTTGTATTCATAAAAAGAAACTCAAGGAAAATGAGTTGGTCAGCTTTGGTAAGAACATCTCAGCACTTATCCATACTATTCCAAAGAAGTGTGAAGACCTAGGGGTATTTACTGTTTCTTGTGAGATAGGGAGCACTATATTCCATGACGCTATGTTAGATTTAGGAGCTTCCATAAATGTGATGCCCAGGTCAGTTTTTTAGATGTTTGGCATAGGCCCTTTACAGCCCACTGGAGTGGTGATACAGCTAGCAGACAGGAGTCAGACCCACCCAGCAGGTATGATTGAAGATGTTTTGGTGAAGGTAAAGGAGCTAATTTTTCCTGTAGATTTTTATATTTTGGATATGGAGGGAGATTACTTGGCACACCGTTCTCCACTTATTTTAGGCAGGCCTTTTCTGAAGACGGCCAGATCAAAAATTGATGTACATGCCGGGACACTTGCTATGGAGATTGGAGATACGGTTGTACAGTTCAGCCTTTTTGATGCTATGAAGCATCCGAGAGAGGATCACTCTATCATGAGCATGGACATTCTAGAGGAGCTGGCACAGACTGAGTTAGAGGCTGAGGGATTTCTGGAGGATTTTTCCGGAGGAACTATTGATTCAGAGGAGGCTGAGAGAGTACTGACTGCTGATACTGAGGATTTTACAGAAGGCATTTCAGACACACTTCCAGCTGGAGAGATTTTTCTAGGTGTAGGGGATTGCACAGAGCCTCAAGGATCACCTATTTTTCTTGATATTCAAAGTGTAGGGGATTGCACTAAGCCCCAGGGACCACTTATTTCTATTGAAGAGGACCAAAGTGAATTGAAGCCATTACCAGGTCACTTGAAGTATGCATACTTAGGAGAGGAGCAGACTTTTCCTGTTATTATTGCACAGCATTTGGAGTCAGAACAAGAAGAAAAATTACTGCAAGTCCTGAGGCACTACAAGAAGGCAATTGGGTGGACTTTATCAGATATACCAGGTATCAGCCCAGCTATCTGCATGCACAAGATATTTTTGGAAGATAATGTCAAACCAGTGAGGTAACCACAAAGAAGACTCAACCCTTTGATTCTTGATGTAGTAAAGAAAGAGGTGACTAGACTTCTACAGGCAGGTATCATTTACCCTATTTCTGACAGTCAGTGGGTTAGTCCTATTCATGTGGTGCCTAAGAAATCTAGAGTGACCGTGGTGGCGGATGAAAGTAATGAACTAGTACCCACCAGAGTTAAGAATTCCTGGAGAGTCTGCATTGATTACAGGAAGCTCAACAAGGTCACAAGGAAAGATCACTTCCCTCTACCATTCATTGATCAGATACTTGAGAGACTGGCAGGGAAGTCACACTACTATTTCTTGGACGGATTTTCAGGCTACTTTCAGATTTGTATAGATCCAGAGGACCAGGAGAAGACCACCTTCACTTGTCCCTTTGGCACATTTGCCTATAGACGTATGCCCTTCGGACTCTGCAACGCACCCGGTACCTTTCAGAGATACATGGTGAGTATATTTGGTGAGTTGCTAGAGGACTGTATGGAGGTATTTATGGATGATTTTTCAGTTTATGGCACGTCTTTTGATTCATGTTTGAATAACTTGTCTAGGGTTTTACATCGTTGCATTGAAACTAACCTTGTTTTGAATTTTGAAAAATGCCACTTTATGGTAGAGCATGAGATAGTACTTGGACACGTAGTCTCTCAGAAAGGTATTGAGGTAGATCCTGCTAAAATCAGTGGTATTTCTTCTTTATCTTACCCCGTATGCGTACGGGATATTCGTGCTTTTCTTGGACATGCAGGATTTTACCGCAGATTTATTAGAGACTTCAGCTTGATTGCTCGACCCTTGACACGACTTCTGCAGAAGGATGTTGAGTTTCACTTTGATGAAAAATGCAAAGAAGCTTTTCATAGACTCAGGGAGGCTCTTACCTCAGCCCCTATTATTACATCACCTGACTGGACTTTACCATTTGAATTAATGTGTGATGCTTCTAATTTTGCAGTGGGAGCTGTTCTAGCACAGAGGGTTGATGGAGCACCGCATGTCATTTCCTATGCCTCCAAAACCCTAGATGCCGCCCAAGCCAACTACACCACCACAGAAAAGGAGCTTCTTTCCATTTTTTTGCCTTAGATAGATTCAGATCATATTTATTGTGTTCTCATGTTGTTGTATTTTCTGATCATGCAGCACTGAAATACCTCCTGAAGAAGCCAGATGCAAAGCCAAGGCTTATTAGATGGATGCTACTACTACAGGAGTTTGACTTGGAGATACGGGACAGGAGTGGCAAGGAAAATTTAGTAGCAGACCACTTGAGCAGATTGGAGGGAGATGGAGATCCCACGGCCATAGATGATGATTTCAGAGATGAGCAGCTTTTACAGCTGCATGGTGAGTCACCTTGGTATGCAGACTTAGTGAATTTTCTTGTAGCTCATGTTTTTCCTACACACTTTTCGAAAGCTCAAAAGGATAAGTTTAAAAGTGATGCAAAATATTATGTGTGGGATGATCCTTACTTGTGGAAATTTTGTAGTGATCAAATCATTAGGAGATGTGTACCAGATCATGAGTTTCATTCTGTACTCACCTTTTGCCATTCTTCAGCATGTGGTGGGCATTTTGGACCACAAAGAACTGCTAGAAAAATTTTAGAATGTGGATTGTACTGGCCCACCCTGTTTAGAGATTCCTATAGGTTTTGTAAATGTTGTGATAGATGTCAAAGAACAGGAAACATAAGTGCTAGAAATGAAATGCCTCAACAAACTATTTTATTTTGTGAGATATTTGATGTGTGGGTTATAGATTTTATGGGACCATTTCCTGCTTCTTTTGGATTCTTGTATATTCTTTTAGCTGTTGATTATGTTTCAAAATGGGTGGAGGTCATTCCCACCAGGACTGATGATTCATCTGTTGTTATTAGTTTTGTCAGGTCACACATTTTTTGCAGGTTTGGAATTCCAAGAGCAATCATAAGTGACCAAGGATCCCATTTTTGCAATAAGCACATGAAGGCTCTTCTTAATAAGTACGGGGTTGTACATAAGGTTTCTACTGCTTATCACCCCCAAACGAATGGACAAGCCGAGGTGTCGAATAGAGAAGTCAAATCAATTTTGGAAAAGACCGTGGGACCTAATAGGAAGGATTGGAGCAAGAGGCTTGAAGATGCACTATGGGCATATCGCACCGCTTACAAGACACCCATTGGAATGTCACCTTATAGACTTGTGTATGGGAAATCATGCCACTTACCTGTGGAGGTTGAGCATAAGGCATATTGGGCGGTAAAAGCTTGCAATTTTGATGCTACTAAGGTGGGAGAAGAAAGGAAGTTGCAACTTCAATAACTTGAAAAAGTCCGGTTGGAAGCATTTGAGAATTCAAGGATCTACAAGGAGAAGACTAAGAACTTTCATGACAAGCACATTGTGAACAAAGAATTTCAAATTGGTGACAAAGTGCTATTATACAAGTCAAGACTCAAATTGATCAAAGGGAAGTTGAGGTCAAGATGGGAGGGTCCATTTGTTGTGACTAATGTTTTTCCCTATGGAGTTGTAGAGATTCAAGAGGAGGGCACGAGTCAAGTGCACAAAGTAAATGGCCACCGGCTCAAGAAATTCCATGAAGAGGTCAAGGAGCTAGAGGTGGATGGAGTGGACTATATGGATGCCACATACCCAACTTAAAAGGGGAGTTCACTAAATTTTGCACTCATTTTTCTTTGTATATACCATTTCTTTACTTGTTGCAAGAATAAATTCTAGGTTGCATGCGAAAATAGTTTTCTCAAGTAGGTACTTTAAAGTTCAAATAAAATTCTTCATTGTAAATACCATATCTTTTCTCTTAGTACATTTTCATGGTTCTAGGAATAAATTCTTTCTCTTTTTGAAGTAAGTAGTTAATAATAAATGCTTAAGATACATGACATGAATAAAATCATTGTAATTACCATGTATTTTATTTTAGCACTTTTTCTTGCATGAGTAGAAATAAATGTATCCCTCTAGGTTATCCAATAGCATTTTAGAGTCTTTTGGAAAATAAATTAATTTGGTTGTCAAAACTTAGGGTTTGAGTTCATGGATGAAATCTTGGATGCTTGAGTACGATTTTGCTTTAGATTCTTAATTGAGGATTTGAGATGGATTATTTTTACCTAGTGAGATTAGCCTTATTTTGTGATACACATATGTTATTGTATTCTAGAACTTGCTTAGGTTCTTTCAAAATCATATTTCAATGGTTGGATCAAATCTATAGGGACTAATCATTTTGTTTACCTTTCCAATTCAATTTGGGCAAAAATCATATCTATTCTATTTACCTTTCCTTATTGCTAATCTTAACCCTAATTTTTCTATGGATTTGTTTGCTTGGGATGTTTTCTTGATGCTATTTTGCCCGAGACGGACAAAGATTCAAGTGTGGGGGAGTGACTAGTTTTTTTTGGAAAGATTGGGTACCAAGGAGGCACTTCAATTCGGAAAAAAAAAGAAAAAAAATCACTTCAATTTCATGGGCCAAGTGAGTTGAATTTGATTTGAATTTCAAAAATGAGCAAGAGGAGGGAATCAAATGGAGGCATCTAGATTCTTGACCATCAATATGAAGATCCAAACAATTTGGAGCCAAGATGAATTCGGTTGAAGAATTTGTGTAATCCAAAAGGCACACAAATGAAGGAAATTTATGCCATGTCAAAAGAGAGGAAAAGTATGTTTCTTGATGCTATGAAGCTATTCGACCACTTTGCTAGAAGCATTAAATGCAGCTGCCTTTGCTGGAGAAAGCTGAACAAATCAACTTGGAGCTGTTTTGAATCATTGAATGACTATTTGTGAAGCTGAATTGGAGAACTTAGCAGTGTATCACTGATTTTAGATAGGAATTGCAGAATTGTGAGGCTGAATTAATCTCTTGGGGAGCAGATTTCGGAAACTTGTGAATTGTTGAGGATGGAATCTATATTCCTGATCTGGAATGGAATGGATTGCAGCTGAGAACAAGCTGAAGATATTATGAATTGAGAGTGGAACAAAAGCAGAAAAAGAAGAAAAAGGAATGCTGAAATGTTTGTGCCAAAGAGGGTAGCTATTCATTTAAAGCTCACGGAAAGGATGGATTGAAGGCTAAAGGTTGAGAATGAGTGCTGAATTTCAAAGCTGATGAATGAAGAACTGCAGCTGGAAAATCTGAGAAGAAATAGCTGAAAAACCTGAAGCTAAACAAAAATCTGTGCCAAGCAACTTTGTACCAACTTGATCTATTGCAGAGCACCTCCACAAATAAGAGTTTTCAGATCAGAATTGGAAATTATCAGGAATTGAAGGCTGAAAGATTGAGAATGAAAGTTGAAAACAAGTTGAGAAAAATCTGGAGCTAAGGAGAATCTGTGCAGAAAAATTTTCATATAAGCAGTTTATTCACAAGTTTGTATCAACTTGGGGCTGGATTTAATTTTTCAAGGCTGTAAAATAAGAAATGAAGCACACGAATGAAGTGAAAGGAAAGGAAATGCAAGAAATGTAGCTGTATAATCTGATGAAGCTGAGTGAAGACTGAAAATTGCTGAAACTGCCCAAATCTGAGCTGAAATGCATTATAAGCATATAATCTGAATTTTGAGAAGCTGCTAAGCAAGATATTAAGTGCAAATTGTATCTGAAGTTGAAGGTGCACATTCAATTTCGGATCTGAGATTGAAACCGTGGATGCTAGAAGCTGCTGAAGAGAAAGAAATGGAAAAGCAGTTAAGGCAAGGGCTGAAATGTCATGTGCTGATTTGAATTTTGAGTGGAACTCTTGAGTTTTCTACTATCATTTGAAGCAAATACTACTTGAAGCTACGTGTTTGAAGGAATCAGAGAATGGAGATGGATGCCATGGAGTTGAAACTCGAACAAACTGTGAGAAACTGATTTAACTCCGAAATGTTCAAGGCAAGAAATTGTTTCAGCTAATCAAGACAACCTTGTACCAACTTGCAACCTAATTTGAGTCTTGAGGCTATAAATCAAGGCAGTAGGTATAGGCATGTGTCTGAAATTGCTAGGCACCTACACGGCTGATCAAAAGAGAAAGAAATGTAGTTGATTGGATTTTTCAAGTCAAGAACAGAAAAAGAAGAAAAAAAAGCTGCAGAAAGTGAATGGCACACAGCTGGGATCAACCTCTCCATTTCTATTTGATGCTAACTGCCCACCAGAAAAATACAGAAGTTTGCAAGGTATAAGAAGAACCAATGGATGCTAGAATCTGAGGCAGGAAGATGCAAAGAAAATTCGAAACAACTGCTGATCAGAATAAGAAGTGAAGAGGCTGAAATTAAACTTGTTGAGCAGAATTTTGAGTGTAATTCTTTAAGTGCTCAACTACTTTAAGATGCAAATTGATATGAAGAAATTGGAGTTTTGCAAGATCTGAAAGGCTCCATTAGAAGATTAAGAGCAGAAAAAGAAAAAAAAAGGATCCAAATGGCACGCAATTGAAGGAAGATTGGCACATTGAACCAAGGAAGGAGTTTTCATCCAAATCAAAGGCAGTTATCGAAATCTGACTTCACAAATTTTTATATCACTAGAGGACTGATAAGAGAAGCAAAGAGCATCAAAAACATCCTCAAGCACTCAAGTCTTCCACTTTATAAAATTTGCCACTTTTCTTGGCTCTTATTTCATTTCTTATCATTTCTATGTTTTTCAATTGTTTTTATAGATGTTGAATCCTAATCATGATTAATGGTGGAGAGTAGATAATAAGCAAGCCTATGGTAGTGCAAGAATCATATGTGTTTGAGTGAGCTCCACTTCCATCATCAAGTTAGAACTTAAGGAGAGAGCCACCAAAAATTTTCCTTGAAAGGCTATGAGTTAGATCCATCTCAATGACTCATGATGGATGAAAAGGCTAAGTTGTTGATTTAAGGACAAGATACTAATCCATAGGACTTAGATTTATGAGAATTGACAACCTTAGGTAATTTCTTTTCATTTGCTTCTAATTATGCTTAAGTTAATCTAGGGGATACATATTTACTGTTTTCGCGAGACGCTCAAGTTCAAGTGTGGGGGAGTTGATAAATATCATTTTATTGATTATTTGAGCTGCTAAAATCCATGTTTGACCTATGTTTTTATGGCTTGATTGTGATTTGACCCTAGATTTTAGGATTTCCTCTTATTTTGGACGTAATTGCAAATTTACATATTTTTGGATTATTTGACCACTAATTTTCTGATATATTTTTTTGTAGGCATGAAAGAATCCTGGACCTAGGGCATACTGGGTCAAACTTGAGTCGGATGTGAACCGGATCGAATTATCAAGCTTACAATTAATCCGGGCCGTCCGATTCAAGAGCGGTTAGATCCGAGCCATCCGGGACGATCTGAAGCAATCCGAGCTAGGGTTAGGGTTGATCAAGCTCTAGGATCAAGATATGAAGGTTTCATCCCAATCAGAGCTCAATCAACCGTTGGATCAAGCTTGGAGGGCTCTAGATCGTCCATTCAAAGAATTGCTTGATCTGGACCATCCGTTGCACATCTGGAGGATCCGAGCTAACACGAGGCAGATCCTGACCCCAGATCATCATAATCAAAGTTTGGCTCAAATCAGAGCAAGATCAGCCGTTGCACATCTGGAGGATCCGAGCTAACACGAGGCAGATCCTGATCCCAGATCATCATAATCAAAGTTTGGCTCAAATCAGAGCAAGATCAGCCGTTGGATTTTCTCAACTAAATTTGAGCTGTCCATTTTCTGATTATTTAAGGAAAAATTCCCCAGCAGCTGACCTTGTCGCGTCTTCACTCAGCTTCACTGTTCTTCGCCGTTTTTCATCCTTTCTTCATCGTTTTTGAAAATTTTTCTTCCAAGAAGGCGTGACCACCTCAATCTCCATCCAGATCAAGAATTGAGTCTTTGGGGATCGATTCCTTGAAGAATTCAGCTCCATTTGCGCCGAAACAGGGCTTGCTTGAGGGTTTCGGCAATTCCTCAGTCCGATCATTGATTTCTCACCACAAACCATTTCCAAGCATCTGAGCAGCTTGTAGGGGTTCTCAGGTGGTCTCAGAAGCTTCCCAAATCGTCATCGCAGCTCATTCAACTAAGATAGAGTGAATCGGATTGAAACTTCCAGCTTTGCGCAGATTGGAGCAGAGTCAACTTCAGAAATGATTTCCCACTGATTTGCTGAGCCTAGGGGTTCGAAGCCGGCTCTTGATTGACAACCAAGAAGTTCTTGAGCTGAGGAATGGTTGAGGAGTAGTTTAGCTAGCTAATTTTCATGTTTTATAGCTGTAATTTCTTACTCTGCCGAATTCTATTTTGTTTTCTGCAATTTTCAGTTTTCAACTGTCTTAGTTTGTAAGTTCTGAATTGTTTAGTTTAATTAGAAGTTTAATCTTCGAGTTCAGTAAGTTAGGAACTTGTTTAGTGATTAATAGAGTTAAATTTCAGTTCACTTTAGTTTCAATTGCTGCGTGCCAAATGCATTGTGGCGTGCCAAGCTAGATTTCTGCATTTTAGTGATTTTACTTCCATTACACTAGTTGCTGTTAAGTAACTGCTAGTTTAAACTTCCTTGTTCCTAGATTAGTTACGTACACTTAGTTTTCAGTAGCTAGTTCAGCCCTTGATCCATTGCGGAAAAAAATTCTATAGCTAATCCTTAAATTCTGCATCTTAAATTCCTGCAAATTAAGTTTCTGAATTTTGTTTCCTTGAGTTGTTGTTTTCGGCTCTCAGATTTCTTCCTTTAGAGTTGCTTAGTTCTTTCCTCATAACCCTATTTCTCAATTGAATCAATTAGCTAAGAATTCTGAGTTGAAAAGGTATCATTTCTGAATTTAGTGCTAACTTTTGGCACAAAGAGTTATCTCTTGTGTGCCAATCGATTTTACTCTTTTTGCATTTGAATTCAGCTTGTTTCTTTGTGGCATCTGACTGAGTTGAAATCAATAAGTTGCATTCATCCATTTCAAAATTTCCTTTGCATTTGTGGCTTTCAAAAGTGTAGTTAGTTTGAGTTAACATTGGTAGTATGTTTAATTTCCGAAATGCATAAATAGCAATTGCCTTAAGTTTGATTTTGCTTCAGAAAATTTATATCACACCTTCGATTTCTTTCCATCAGAATTTACTGTGCATTTGAATTTAGGTTTGCCTTTCCAAACTTTGGTTGAATCCTATAGCTTGACTCGGTTTCCATTGGTGGAAGTATCATGTGACATCTCTTTGTTTAGTTCCATTGTTCACTTTCCTTTATTTTCATTTCATTTTCATTCTAAATTGCTATCCAAATTCAATCACTTATTTGAAACCCAAAAATGACACATAACTACAAGTTTGAATCAAGCACGACAACTAGCCTCGAGAAAAATACGACCTGTGGCCCCTATATTACATTTTCATACTTTTGATTGTAAAAAGGGTTTCCAGCATTTCATATACATCTAAATTTGAGACCCACATTCGTGACACATAGATTGGGCATATCAACGGCCCTAACATGGTTCAATGTGATGGGCTTCTGTATCGGGCAGGGATTAGCTCCAAGGCCACCAGTCTTGGTCGCGACCTTAGTAAGTGTACTATTTTATTAAATATCTGTTTATACTAATTGATGGTCCTTTGCTTTTGTTTGCAGAAGACATCATGCTCGCCCAATCCATAAGCAAGCTTCTCAAGTAGGAGCTTGCAAATGAGAAGACGCTTATTCCTTCTCAAGTTCCTATGGATCCATCGGTCAAACCCACTGAAGACTCTGAGTAAAGCCAAAGTCAGGAGCTTCCTACAGCCGAGTCATCCACTGCCCAAGAGGTCGACCCCTCCTACACTCTCGCCGGGGCACAAGGGGATGAGGAACCACAGGCTCTGGTCTCTGCGTCAGCACCAGAGTCGACTCGAGTGGTGAGCCCTCTACTTGTTGAGCGAAGACGGCTCATCCTACCTGCCAAGGAGGATCAGAGGATGAACCACCTGCCCTCCCTCAGAAGCACACGACCCCCTTACAGCTCAAAAGAGGAAGACTTGATCGACTCGAGCTCCCTAATGCATCCACGAGGACAAGGAGGATGTCGTTCCTCTTTCCAAACGTCAAAGGGGGACGACATTAACCACTACGGAGTCTGAGGGAGAGATTGGGCCATCCTCTAAGGAAGTCCACTCCCTTCCTCCCTCGCCAAGGACTCTCAGCCACAAGGGCAAGAGAATTCAGTTTGAAAAATCAGAACATACAAGTGCCCGTCTCCGCCAAAAGGTACAGGTGGCCGAGAAGGCGACTGTGCTTGGGGCCCCATCTATAAAAATTAAGGAGCTGTCGTGGGTGGGTCGCTCTTCGAAGGAGGTCTCATCGAGCACAAACGACACCGCTCCAAGGCCCTCCATCATACCATTCGAGGAGACTATGATTCTCCTGGCCCGCCATTCCGAAACTACCTCCGGCATACCCTCTCCAAGGAGCTGGGAGGCGATGAGGGAGCGAGCCGAGGAGCATATTGTAGAGGATCGGATGTCGGCTAGAGGGGTTGAATAGACGTTGACACCAAATCGTTCAGTTTGCTTCCTACAATGTTAGTGTGTGCAACGGAAATATAATTAAACTAAAACAATAACAAAGACACAAACTAATTTAACATGGTTCGGAGATAAAACTCCTACTCCACGATAGTCCGTAAGGTAGACGATGTCCATCCATAGGTGGATGAGTCCTCGAAAAGCCTCCGGCTAGCTCGTGTCGCTCCTTGTGGGTAGAGAAACCTCGCCATAACCTTGCAACAACTCCTGAGCACCAAGACTACTAATTGGCCTTTAACCAAAGTCAATTTCGTCAACCCTATCCAGCTAAACCGAGCTCCTTTAAATAGAGCTCATGACTGAACTAGCCGTTACCTATTGATTGGTTTCAACACTAGTCGACTGATCCAGCCGAATTCGAACGTTACAACCCAATGTTTGAATTTCCAACTAACACCAATCGACTGCATATAAGATCAGTCGACTGATCTTTCTGTGCTTACTACCAGTCGACTACAACTAGTAGCAGTCGACTACCTAAACTCTAAACCTAGGGTTTCCCTTTCCGAATATAATTCACTCAGCACTCGGACCCTCACGACTCACCTGACTCTTGCCTTCAAGACTTCTTCAACTTTGGCTCTCGCCCCTCGGATGTATACAAGCTCGCGACTTATCTCCACATGTCATTCTTCGCGTATGCCTCGAAGTGCGCTTCCCTCGACTCATCGTTCCTATCTTATCCACGGTCTCTCGGATGCACCCATCTTTCACCGGACCCAAAGCCGTCAAGCAAAGTTTATGTGTATCCTGCAGAACATGTACACTCAAATACACATATCAAATACAAGGATAAATCCTAACTTTAACCCTTTGCCCAAACATCAAAACATAGGGTCCCACGGACTATAGATTGCCTCAATAATCTCCCTTTTTTTGATATTTGGCAATACATTTAAATTAGGAAAAATAAATAGCAAATACAATACTAAAAACTAAATGGACTTGCGTTGCCAAGGCTATACCTTGGACTTACACCGCCAATGCAAATGCAAACATGCATGGAATTCTATCACAAGGTTTCATCTACACCTAAACTCCCCAATGAGTTAGGATTTTTACCAAGCAAGCTTTTTAAGAACCTCTCCAAGGCTCCCCTACATTGGACTTACAAAGGATTTTTATGAACTTATCACAAGATTCTCCTTTTGCCAATAAATGAGCAACAATGCTCCCCCTTGACCTAAGCTCCCTTTTCACCTAGAATTTCTTGCAAAGGTGTGTTTGGTTTCCCACTTAAACCTAACACTTCTTCCCCTTTACCACACATCAAAAGGAACTCCAACAATCTCCCAATTATGGGATTCTTTACCCTCTAATAATTATAAACATTGTGTATTAACCCCCTATAAGATTACATACATGTTTGATATCATTAGGATACTTTCCAACTTTGCTGAAAATAATTTCAGACTGATATTGAACTACTACTAATTATGAAAAATTGTTTTTCAGTTCCTAAGGACAACAATGACAAGGATA
The DNA here is from genome assembly GCA_024364735.1 of Boesenbergia rotunda. Classification (NCBI taxonomy): domain Eukaryota; kingdom Viridiplantae; phylum Streptophyta; class Magnoliopsida; order Zingiberales; family Zingiberaceae; genus Boesenbergia; species Boesenbergia rotunda. The sequence continues at coordinate 82,571 of JAGFNQ010001457.1, read as the reverse complement.
AAGAAGTAGAGTCATGGACCAAGAAGGAGCAAGCAGAATTTCATATGCTAGCCATTCTTCCCGCGCAAGAAGTCAACCGCATCGGGAATTACAACTCGGCAAAAGTGCTCTGGGAGAAATTCCTGGAATTGTATGAAGGTACCTCAGAGGCAAAATTGGCGCGACGAGACCTTCTTCGAAGCCAACTAACCAACTTCCGGATGAAAGATGTTGAATCAGTTGTGTATTTACACGCTAAGTTAAAAGAACTAATCACAGACCTTAAGAACCTCGGAGAAAAGGTAACAAGCCGCGACGCTCAAAGGTACGTCTTAAATGCATTTTCGAGAATCCCGGAATGGACCTTGGTAATCGACGCATATTTCATTTCGAAAGATTTAGAGGTAAGTACATTAGAGCAACTATTTTCTACTTTGGAGCTTCACGAATCTCGTTTTGTAGAAAAGAATAAGAAAGCAGAAATCGTCGCACTGAACACAAGGAAGATCCAACTCGATGCGGAATCCTCGACTGACGACGAAACAACAAAAATGGAAAGTTCTTTTAAAAGTTTTTTTAAAGCTAACAAATTTTTAAGAACGCAGAAAAAAAGGCAGTCTCCAAAGAAGCGAATAATCAGATGCTACAACTGTATTGAGGAGGGACACCTGAAGGACTAGTGTCCTAAACTCAAGAACCAGCCAAAAAAGAAAAAAGCACTGAAGGCCACCTGGGACGAGTCCTCGTTAGAAGAGTTGGAAGGTCAAGCATACACGGGACTTGCGCTGATGGCAAGCCATCAAGAAGGGAGCACTAATGAAGGGGGAGAGACGTTATAAGAATACGACGACGAAAGAGGAGCCTCACTTTGTTAATGCAGTCTGGCCCGATTGTTGTTTTGAGTTTGACAACGATTTAAGTTTGGTTGAATTCGGATTAAGTCCAGGTGGATCAGGAGATCGCACGCTGGCATGGAAAAAGTTCTAACTTGGAGGGTTAGGTGTTAAAAAGTCCTAGCTTTGAGGGCTAGGTGTGAAAAGTTCTAGCTTGGAGGGCTAGGTGTGAAAAGTCCTAACTGTTGATGCAGTCTGGCCCTGATTGTTGTTTTGGTGTTGACACCGATTTTAGTTTAGGTGGATGATTATTGATTATGATTAAGTCCTGATCGGGGATCAGGCATGGTATGGAAAATCCTAGTCTGGAGGGCTAGGTGTTGGAAAATCCTAACCTGGAGGGTTAGGTGTGAAAAATCCTAGTCTGGAGGGCTAGGTGTTGGAAAATCCTAACCTGGAGGGTTAGGTGTGAAAAATCCTAGCTTGGAGAGCTAGGTGTTGGAAAAGTCCTAATTCGGAAGGGTTGAGTGAAAAGTTCTAGCTTGGAGGGCTAGGTGAAAAGTCCTAACTTGGAGGGTTAGGTGTAAATTCCCATCCTGGAGAATTAGGTGAAAAAGTCCTGGCTTAGAGGGTCAGGTGCCTAGCTTGGAGGGCTAGGTTGGATGATGTTCTAACTCGGAAGGGTTGGGTGAAAAGTCCTAGCTTGGAAGGCTAGGTGAAAAGTCCTAGCTTGGAGGGCTAGGTGAAAAGTCCTAACTTGGAGGGTTAGGTGCAAATTCCCAACTTGGAGAGTTAGATGGAAAAATCCTTAGCTTGGAGGGCTAAGGTGGATGAATTCCTAGCTTGGAGGGCTAGCTTTGAGTCCCTGGATCGGTCCGGTGACCGATTAGGGACATTGGCACGCTGCTCCTTCGTGGATCGGTCTGGTGACCGATCCAGCAATGTCTGATCGGACTGGTGACCGATCAGGGAGCGCACAGTGAGGTTGGGAATCTACTGTGTGGCTCCTGATCGGACCGGTGACCGATCAGGGAGCAGGCTGTTTCCTTGCTGCCTTGCCCTTGATCGGTCTGGTGACCGATCAGGGAGCGGACGGTGAGTGAGTTCCCTTGCGGATCAGACCCTAGATCGGTCCGGTGACCGATCAGGGAGTTTGGATCTGATTAAAAAATCACTGTTCATTTGACCTGATCGGTCTGAGTGACCGATCAGGCTTCACTCTGATCGGTCTGGTGACCGATCAGGCTTCACTCTGATCGGTCGGGTGACCGATCAGGCGTGTATAGCCGCGAGAGCTGGGAATCCCAGCGAAGCAGTGGATCGGTCTGGTGACCGACCCACAAGCCCTGGATCGGTCCGATGACCGATCACTTTAATTCAAATTGCACTGTCAGACGCCGTCAGCGCGTCTGATTGTATCCGATTCGTTGCTGTTTGCTTCTGATATTTGATTTATTGTGTGATTTACTGCTCTAGCAGTCTGATTAAGCAGCAGGTGACAGGGGAGGATTCAAACACTCAAGGAGAGGTCAATGGAGGCTTTCCTTGGAGCAGGTTTGTCCGATTCTCCATTTCCTGTTGCAACGGCCGAGCTGCAGACTGGAGCCGAGACTGGGGCTTGGCTGAGGGGATCTCAGGAAGACCAGAGAGGGCTCAGTGGTAGCTGGCATTGGCAGTGAGGTAGCTGGAGGCTACGGAGGATATTGTCACCTGGTGCTGTGTGGAGAATCAAAAGGGCGAAAGTTGGCTTCGTGGAAGCAGAGTTGAAAAACTAGTGTTCTTGCCGCGCCTTGTGTTTTACCACAACTTGCTTGCTGTGTTCTTGAAGTTTTCATCACTTTGAGCAAGCGATTGAGAAGCAATCAGTCATTACTTGAGCGCTTGAAGGAGAGAACAAGGAGCTTGGAGTCCGACAGTGGGAAGACACGAAGAAGGGTTCTTGTGTGAGATCGCCACTAGGTGGAGCTCAGGGAAGCTTGCTGTGTTCTTGTCCTTGCTAAGTGTTTGAGTAAGATCCTTCTTGTTGTTTTTTTGTGCTTAAACTTTATCTGTGATTGAAACACTGTGGAGAGGTTTCTCCACCGAGAAGGAGGTTGCGTTATATCCGGTGAAAATCGGGGCTTGATCTGCCGACGATCAAGGGATCACCCACCTTAAGAGCACGCCAAGGAGTAGGGGCAAGTTATCCCCGAACCTTGTAAACCCTCTTGTTAGCGATCTTGGCAGTTGTCTCTGTTTGCCTTCATTTCTGTTTTCGTTTACTGCACTGCTTCATTTTCCTTTGTTTCTTCTGCTGTGCTACTGATAAGTTGAGTGCAGGAAACTTGTTAAGTGCAAGAAAAAGTGATTGGCTATATTCACCCCGCCCCCCTCTCTAGCCATCTCGTACCCAACACTAACATGGAGGGTTAGGTGTGAAAAAGTACTAGCTTGGAGGGCTAGGTGTGAAAAGTCCTAGCTTGGAGGGCTAGGTGTGAAAATTTCTAACTTGGAGGGTTAGGTGTGGAAAAGTCCTAGCTTGGAGGGCTAGGTGTGAAAATTCCTAACTCGGAGGGTTAGGTGATGAAATCCTGGCTTGGAAGGTCAGGTCCTAGCTTGGAGGGCTAGGTTGAAGTCCCGGTGAGTGAAACTGGGCACGGAGTCTTGGTCCGGGGGACTAAGAACGAGTCAGAGAAGGGCTGGAGGCTTGTTCTCGTGACTTGGAGTGCATTTGGGCTTGCCTGGATCGGTCTGGTGACCGATCAGGGAAGTTGGCAACGTGCTCCTTCGTGGATCAGTCTGGTGATCGATCCAGCGATGACTGATCGGTCTGGTGACCGATCAGGGAGCACTCAGTGACCTTGTTGGGCTACTAATTGACTCCTGATCGGTCTGGTGACCGATCAGGGAGCTTAGAGTTCACTTCCTGCTCAGCTCCTGATCGGTCTGATGATCGATCAGGGAGCATACAGTGGGTTTTTGGGAACCTTACTGCTTGGCTCCTGATCGGTCCAGTGACCGATCAAGGATACTGTTAAGATCAGTCTGGTGAACGATCAAGTGTCACGAGTTCCTCACTATGACCGATCAGGACGGAGCCTGATCGGTCTGAGCATGCCCTGATCGGTCTGGTGACCGATCAGGAGGGTTGGACTGCAAAGCTAAGAAATCACCCTACAATGGGGTGGATCGGTCTGGTGACCGATCCACAACCTGGGATCGGTCCCAGAGAAATCACGATTTCTGATTGAGCGTTGGGGACCAATCAGGATAGAGCCTGATCGGTCTGAACCCACCCTGATTGGTCTGGTGACCGATCAGGGGGCTCTCTGATCGGTTCGGTGACCGATCACTTTAATTCAAACGCGCTGTCAGACGTTCTGATCGCGCTCTGAACACTTCTGATCACTATTGATACTCCACTGATATGTTCTGATGCTTTGATCATCTGTTGATTTGCTTCCCTAATGTGCTGCTAAGTGTGCAGGTGACTCAGGGATCATCCAAGGGAAGTCAAAAGAAGGTTTTCGCTACAGCAGTTTTGGCTGTTTGTTTCAGCAGGTTGCAACGTTCTCTGGAGTGGGCTACAACGGCTGAGGTGCTGATGACCTGGGGCTCGACTGGAAGGGATTCAGTGAGTTCAGAAGAGGTCAGGGATAGCTGGCTGTTGCAGGAGAGCATCTGGGAGCTGCTGCAGAGGAACGGTTGACCTGGCGATGGAAGCTGGATAAGCTGGGTAGCGGAGAAGAGCTGAAGAGACTTCTTGCGAGAGTGCTTGCGGTGCTATCAGTTCTCCATCATCGAAAGCTTTGCTCTACACTTGCGATTACTCTACTATCTTGAGCAACAGTCTGTTACTTGGTCACTTGGAAGAAGAAACAAGGAGCTTGAGTCCATCAGCGAGAAGACACGAAGAAGGGAGTTCTTGCGTGAGATCTGCGCTGAGTGGTGCTCGGGAGAAGTTTGCTTATGTTCTTGTGGTTCTAAATGCTAAGTAAGATCCTTCTTGTGTTTCATGTGTTTTATACTTGATCATTTTGAAACGCTGTGGAGAGGTTACTCCACCGAGAAGGAGGTTGCATTCTTTCCAGATTTTTCGGGGCTTGATCTGCCGACGATCAAGGGATCGCCCACCTTACGGGGACGCCAAGGAGTAGGGGCAAGTTTCCCCGAACCTTGTAAATCCTCCTTGTTAGCGTTTTGTGTTTGTGCTTAGTTTAGGGTTTAGTTTTCTGCAACTCTATTTTTCTTGTGCTTCCGTTGTGCTACTAATCCTTGAGGTGCAGAAAATTTGAATAGTGCTAAAGTTCAAGTGTCTGGCTACATTCACCCCCCCCCCTCTCTAGCCATCCAAGATCCAACACACTTTTCGAAAGTGACCCGGTAAGTGAGGTTTGTTTTCCTCCTCATGATCAGTTGTATGCAGGAGTTAAAGTCTTGCTTAAATCTAATGGTAGATTAGAAAAAGAAAATTTGAAATTAAAAAATGAATTGGCAATTACATCTTCTCCTAATATTTTGAAAAAAGAAAATGATAATTTGAAAAACGTAGTGCAAAAATTAGAACTTGATATTGCATATTTACGCCAAAAAAAAAATAGCTTTCTTGATAATTTAAATTGATATTTTAAAAATCATAAGGGTCAATTTAAAAAGTTCTCAAAAGCTATATTTTGCCAAAGTTTTTTATTAATCATGTAGACAGGAACTTATTTTGGGTTTCTAAATTTGTAATAAGTTGATAAGTTTTTTTGTTATTATATATGTGGACACTTTTTTTCTAACAAAAATTATGTCTTTATATTTTTTCTATGCACAATTATGTTGTTCATTTACTGGGAGTTTTTCAAAAAAATTTGAATACTTTTTTTATTTTTATGATTTGCCACTCAAAATTTAAAATTAAAATTTTAAAAATAGATAAATAATTTATTTTCATAGATCCAATTTTTTCATGATTCAGATATAGTGGAAAGAACTCATTATAATTTTTTCAAAATTTTGAAAGTATTTTTCAAAAATTTTAAAATGTATTCTTCAAAAACTCTTATCTGTCGTTTTCCATTTAATTACGGACTTGATGAAGGAATTTAAAACTCAAATTTTTGTCCAAACTCATATCTTCATCTTCGACTTTGACAAAAAATATTCAGATTTTTTTCATAGATGTTTGATTTTTTATGAATTATATATTGAAATCTGATTTTTTTAATTCTTAAAATTTGATAGAAAAATATTTTGGCCATATTCGATTTTTTTAGGATCTTCTCATCAGCTGTTGATCTTGTCAAAAAAAAAATTGTATTTTTTTAGTCATTTTTTTAACAAAAAATAGAATTAACTTCGAAAAAAATATGTCATTTTCAATCTGTGGCAATGTGATTTTTTTCGCTTAGAATATTTTGTTATCGCAATCAAAAAAAAATCCTCCCTAATTATGTTTTCCCATATTTTTGCTGTGATCAAAGGGGGAGAGTAGGACTGAGGTTTAGGGGACGATAGTTTTTTTTTGCATAGTCTTACCAATTCTATTTTTATACTTAAATAGTTTAACTTAGTTAAGTTTTATTTTTTGTTTAACCCTAACTGAACCTGGGTTGATGCACATCAAAAAGGGGGAGATTGGTGGTACCCCAATTCATTTTGATGTGATCAACTAGGTTAAGTTATGTACTGTGTTTTCTAATCCCTCTACTAAGTGTGCAAGAGCTTAGGTACGGAGGAAGTTGAGCGTAAGACATAGCAGATGAGAAAGATTGTGCGGGGAAGTGAGCCGACGGGCTTGGTGCAATCCGAGGGACGCGAAAGCTGCGGAAGAGTACGTCGGTGGACCGAGAAGGTCGTGCCCAACGTCCGAGGGACGGGAAGCCATGAGGCAACATGCTCGAGGAGCGAAAGGCCGGAGTCGGGTTCGAGTGAGCTTAACTCTGGTTGGCCGGAAATCACCCAGAAGACGAAGAACCAAAAGGAAGCAGCTGCTGCATCCTAGGCGCCTGAAAGGGTTCAGGCGCCCGAGAGTCCAGGCGCCTGATAGGTACCAGGCGCCTCAATAGAGGTGTTTCTGCAGATGGAGAAGCTAAGCTGGCAGGTTCACCACGTCAGCATCTCAGGCGCTCGTGATCCATTAGGCACCTCATCAGTCCCAGGCGCCCAAGACTAGAGATAAAGTTTGGCCAAGTCTGCGGATAAGTACACACCCGATTTGGTCCACGTGGCAGGCGCCCAAGAGCCTTGAGGCACCCGAGAACCTCCTATATAAGGGGTTTCACCCCTTTCCTTCAAATGAATTCATTCACTTGTAAAATCTCTAAAGTCTAGCGTGCTTTTGTTGTAAGGCTTCTCCGCCATAAGGAGATTTTTGTTGAGCGTCAACTGCCTTGGAAGCAACGTTCTTAGTTGCGACCAAGTTCATTTTTAAAAGACGAGTGCTTCTACTTTATTTTTTATAACCGTCTATTCACCCCCTCTAGTCGGGCCAACCCTATCTACTATAACATCGCCGAGAAGCTAGTTGGTCCCCCTTCACTTCAGTCACTTGATCCCCTACTGGGAATTTAATTTTCTGATAATAGACCGAGACTACAACTTAAATTAAGCTGAGAGCTGGTCTCCTTGAGATGATATAATATGACGATGGGGTGTCCACGACCATGAAAGGAGTTTTTCTTATCCATTGCAGGATATCATCCCCAAGAGATAGGGACAACGAAATCTGTCCTATCGGTTGTACTTGATGCCCGGTGAAACCAAACAATGGTGTGGTGATGGGGCACAGCTCGCCTTCGTCTACCTGCATCTGATCCAACGCCACCTTGTACAGGATATTGACAGAGCTTCCTATATCCACGAAAATGTGCATACCTCATAATTAGCTATGCGGGCAAGAATGACCAGTGCATCTTCATGGGGTGCTTTGACATCCTCCAGATCGTCAGTACTGAAGGAGATGACAGACCCTTAGTGCTTCTCTTTACTCGTCCCAATGGCGTAGTTTTCCAACCTACGTATATGAGATTTCCTTGTCCGATGGGAGTCCCCACCGGTTAGGCCTCCTGAGATCATTCCCACATGACCTAACTAAGGTCCATGGGATGGAGCTTTGCCCTTCTCGATATCCCTCTCCGGTGAGGCAGATTGGCGAGGTACGACCTCCTGGTATCTTCCTCTCGAAGGCACTCAACACCTCCTCCTGGGGTTGCCTTCCCCCAATTGTCATCGTTGAGTAGATCAACTTCAACGAGGGGACCTTCGTCGATACCCTAAGTTTCTCCATTTCTTGCGTGGCTCAGCGTCTGCATCCTTGGATTTCCACTGCCTCAGAGTGTAGCACTCCTCTGCAGAATGCGTAGTACTGCCATGAAAGTCACAGTACTTCTCAGGTGGTGTCGATCCTTCGATGTCCACTGTTTCCACCACCTTCTGGTGGCCCCAATGAGCTTTGCCTGAACGGGAATCCTTTGCTTGAGCAGGAGCGGGTGGTTACCTCCTCTCGGATCGTATCGAGATTTGGACAGGTGCTCCTACTGAACCCTTTCGGCGGGCGTACTCCACTTTCTCCACATTAACGTGCATGACCGACCACCCCAATAAATCATTAAAATTGGTCGATGGTTTCTTCACTAGAAACTGGAAGAAATCTCCTTCGGTGAGTCCTTGTATGAAGGCGCTGACAAGGATTTCTGAAGTGGCACTCGGCACATCCTGCGCCACACGATTGAATCGTTAAATATAATCTTTTAGTGGCTCTTTACTTTTCTATTTTAGGGTGAAAAGATTCAGCGTCGTCTTCTAATATCATTGCTTGCTAGTGAAGTGGTGTAAAAAAATAGTCTTAAACTCCAAGAAGGAGCTCAAAAATCTTTAGGTAATCTCTGGAACCACCTTCACGCTGCTTCTGACAAAGTGTTCAAGAATACCTAGCACTTCACCCCATTAATATATTGATGCAGTAGAGCCGTATTCTCGAATTTGTAAATGTGGTCTTCAGAATCCATTTTCCCATTATAATCAGCAATCCTGTGTTGAGGCAATCGACCCAAGTATGATCGGGAGGATCATGGTTTTGATGTGTGTGTGACAATATGGTTAAGTTAGGGTGTTATGTTATTTTGATATGTGTGATTAAGTCTTGCAGGACTTGGTGAGTCACACATGGAGTACGCATCCGAGGGACGAGAGCCGAGGGAAGAGGACTACAAGGGCAAGTCGGGTGAAGTGGACTTCAAAGGGCATATGTGAAGGATGGCATGGAGCAAGCCGAGGGCTTGTGTGCGCATCTGAGGGACGACAGCCGGTGGAAGAGGACTTCAAGGGGTATGCCAAGGGAGTGGACTTGAAAGCATATGTGAAGGGTGGTCTTCGGAGTGAGGAAGAGTGCAAATGTAAGCTGGGTAGTCGACTGGGGATGAATCAGTCGACTGCCAGTGCAAGACTCGAACTCACAGAAAGATCAGTCGACTAGTCTGGGACCAGTCGACTGATCAGGTCGAAAAACTAGCCGTTGGCTAGTTGTTTAGCTAGGACCAATTGATTGCCCCTGGGGCAGTCGACTGGTGGTGAGCTGGGTTGTTTGTTTAAACATCCCTCTCCACTATTTAAACGTAAGGCTAAGAGATGATTAGCTCTTCATTGTAAGATCTTCTCTTTTGTGCTCATCATCCTCCTCAAACTCTAGATTCATCTTAAAAAGAGGAAGAAAGGTTGTTCTCCATGTTCTCCACCGAGAAGGAGAAAGAGTTAGCGGGAGATTGCCGGGGCGTGATCCACCGAAGGATCAAGGGATCGTCCACCTCAAGGACACGGCGTGGAGTAGGAGCAAGGAATCTCCGAATCACGTAAAACGGTATCGTGTTAGCGATTGTTTGATTTTGTTATTAGTATTTCCGGTTGCGCGCGCTAACATTGTAGGAAGAAGAATCGAGAATTGTTATTCCTCCCCCCTCTAGCAAACGGTAAGATCCTAACAAGTGGTATCAGAGGGCAAGGACACCTTCAACGGACTAACCGCCGAGAAGAGTAAAATCATTGAAATGGTCGGCTTACACATTCAACCGCCAAAATTCAAGGGAGAATTCTCATGGTGGAAGAAGAGGATAGAGGTATTTTTCAATACCGATTTTAATATAATGTTGATTATGAAAAATGGGTTTGAAGTGCCTAGGGATCAAGAGAACAAGTTACTTGATGAAGTAAGATGGAGTAGGAAGCAAAGAGATGATCATCTAGTAAATTTCAAAGCCTTGCATCATCTACTTAGTGTGCTTCCCCAACAAGAAGTAACAAGGATTAGGAACTACTCAAGTGTCAAGGATTTATGGGAAAAGCTAGTAGAGCTTCATGAAGGCACTTCGGAGGCAAAATGGCAAAAAGAGATCTTCTCCGGTCCCAACTCAACAATATCAAACCTGATAAAGGGGAGAAGGTAACAAGTTTACATGCTAGATTTAAGGAAATACTTAATGAGCTAACAAGTGTAGGGGAACAATTATCCAACCGGAAAATTTTGATGAAAGCCATCAATGCCTTCCCAAGACCATCAAATTGGAGCTCAATGGTGGACTCATACTACATTTCCAAGGATCTAAAAAAAACCTTTAGAAGAATTTTTCTCAACCACGGAGCTTCATGAGACACGAGTTGGAGGAACAATTGAAGAGATATACAAGCCAAAGAGTATAGCCCTTATAATAAACAAAGGAAAGGGGAAAAAGGTCTTATCATCCGATTCGGAGGAATCTAGTGCATCCATGGGTAGTGATGCGGAAGTCTACATGGTAAGAAAAATGAGAAAAGCATTTAAACATTTTTCTACTAACAAGTCTCATGGTAGGAAAGAGTCGAGGAGCAAAAATAAAACAAGAAAGATTATTTGCTACAATTGCCAAGGAAAAGGACACATGAGAGATGAGTGTCCCCTCTTGAAAAAGAAGGAAGGAAAGAAGAAAGAAGGAAAGAAGAAATCAAAAGAGAAGGAGAAGAAAGTGCAAAACTTGGAAGGCTACATGGGATGATTCATCCTCATCGGAGGAGGAGGAACATCATGTATCCCATTTCGCACTAATGGGAATTGACGACATTGCCTCCATGTCATCCGAATTTGAAGAAGGAAAAAGCTCAAGTGAAGATGAAGGGAGCTCAAGTGAAGGGGAAAGCTCAACTTCGGAATCGGACGTCTCGGTAAGTAAGGTATACAACTTACCCACTTCTACTCTCGTAAAAATAATTTCTAGTACGAATGATGATTTACTTAATGCTAGAAAGAAAATTAAGTGCTTGAAAAATGAGATATGCATGTTAAAAATGAAATTGGCATCCATGGAAATTAAGGATGATGTGCATGTTTCTTCTTCCAGTTCAAATGACTTATGTTTAGAAGAAGAAAATAAGGATTTAAGGGAAAAGGTAGATAGCCTTACCAAAGCCCTTAGGAAATTTGAAGTCGGCTCAAAAACACTAGATATGATCAATGAGAGCCAAATAGCAAGTTTTAAGAAAGAGAGATTAGGGTTTGGGAAGTCTAGCAATGGAAAAACCTATCATTGTCTACTTGCTAGAGGACAAGCAAAGACCAAGACCCTAAGTAAGAAATGGATCCCCAAGGAGTACTTGGTTAACCCAATTAGGAAACATTTCTATTGGGTACCAGAGTCAATCCTCAAGGATTAAAGGATTTGGGGTAAGTTAACCATGGTGTTAGAATTTCAAATTTTTGAAATTTCGTTGGCTTGAGACATTGAGGGGGAGTTTGTAGCCCATGGTAAAATTTCATGATGAATTGGGTTAAATAAGGTTTACCTTAAAAACAACTCATATTACTTTGCTTTATAATTATAGTCATGCATATAAGATGTTAGAATGATACAAATAACTTACTTATGCTTGTGGCATTTTGATATGTTATTAGATGTATCACATTAGTAATAATAGACCAACTATGAGGAAAGCAAATGTTTAATTAATGGACATCGTGCCCATAGATCATAGTTGGACATTTCAAATAATTTGAAAATATTTCTGTGTGTTATTTGCTATGACATAAGTTTGTGAAACACATGATTTCAAAACTAGGATGGAATTTTGGCACAAACTTAGAAGTTTTCAAAGAATTTGAACTTTGATCAAAAAGTTAAACATGTTTAGATTTTTCATGAAGTTATATTTTTCTCTGCTAGAATATATCATATGAAACATGTTTGCAAATTTTCATGATTTTTTGAATTTTGTAAAATTAATGGTGCATTTCTGAAATTCGGCCCAAAATCTGGGAAAATTCAGACTGAAAGGTATCAGTCGACTAAAAGGTATCAGTCGACTGCCCCCAGGGGCAGTCAATTGATCTTTTTGTAAATTGGCTGAAAGAAGGGACCAGTCGACTCGTACTTCTGATTTCTGATTTCTGATTTCTGGGAGTTTTCAAAATGAGAAAAGTGTGTTTGTTTGATGTCATTGGTTATTGTTACTTTGGGCAATCCTTTTGATGGTGTCAAAGGAGGAGAATTTGTTGGTTTAAGTTAGTGGTTGTAACTTAACTTATGATTTATGCAAATTGGAAATTGGGTGTGAGGGCATAAGTTAAGGGGGAGGTTGCCTCTTGTTTTTGCTATGTTTATAATTTTCAATTGTTGTTGTTTTACCTATAACTTAATCATATTGCCACATATTAAATAGGGGGAGATTGTTGGGGGAATCGACCCAAGTATGATCGGGAGGACCCTGGTTTTGATGTGTGTGTGTCAATATGGTTAAGTTAGGGTGTTATGTTGTTTTGATATGTGTAATTGAGTTTTGCAGGACTCGGTGAGTCACACATGGAGTATGCATCCGAGGGACGAGAACCGAGGGAAGAGGACTCCAAGGGCAAGCCGGGTGAAGTGGACTTCAAAGGGCATACGTGAAGGATGGCATGGAGGCAAACCGAGGGCTTGTGTGAGTATCTGAGGGACAATAGCCGATGGAAGAGGACTTCAAGGGGCAAGCCAAGGGAGTGGACTTGAAGGCATATGTGAAGGGTGGTCTTCGGAGTGAGGAAGAGTGCAAATGTAAGCTGGACAGTCGACTAGGGATGAATTAGTCGACTGCCAGCGCAAGACTCGAACTCACAGAAAGATCAGTCGACTGGTCTAGGACCAGTCGACTGACCAGGTCGAAAAACTAGCCGTTAGACTAGCCATTGGCTAGCTGTTTGGCTAGGACCAGTCGACTGCCCCTGGGGCAGTCGACTGGTGGTGAGCTGGGTTGTTTGTTTAAACAACCCTCTCCACTATTTAAGCAGTAGCGTAAGGCTAAGAGAAGATTAGCTCTTCATTGTAAGATCTTCTCTTTTGTGCTCATCTTCCTCCTCAAACTCTAGATTCATCTTGAAAGGAGGAAGAAAGGTTGTGAGAGGTTGTTCTCCATGTTCTCCACCGAGAAGGAGAAAGAGTTAGCCGGAGATTGCTGGGACGTGATCCACCAAAGGATCAAGGGATCGTCCACCTCAAGGACACGCCATGGAGTAGGAGCAAGGAATCTCCGAACCACGTAAAACGGTATCGTGTTAGCGATTGTTTGATTTTGTTATTAGTATTTCCACTTGCACACGCTAACATTGTAGGAAGAAGAATCGAGAATTGCTATTCACCCCCCTCTAGCAAACGATAAGATCCTAACATCCAGGGAAAACGGAATTGCTTGAGCATGAGATCATCTATAATGTTCTGAACAAATGGTGAAGATATATACTTCGGGAGAACCTTTGTAGGCTCACTCTTTCCTTGTCATTCTTCTTGCCGAAAAACACTAGAGGTAGCAGTATGTGCTATTTCCATCTCTCCCATGGAGTTTCACCAGTGCCTTGGGGCCACATTCATGGGCACCCCTGAAGGCGAGATGAATCTTCGATTTCGAGCGTATGAGGCGGATGCCCTCTGGGCATCGGCCTGTATCGACACTGCTCATTGAGATGCAGCCTGCTTAATTTGGTGTTGTTCCAATGCTCCTCGAACAGTGTTGGCGATTAAGCGGTCCAAATCCTCCCAGGTTAAAATGATGAACTGCTCTTCCAATTCCGCCATCACCGTGTTCCTTCTGGTGATTAGTCTATGATTCCCATAGGCGGCACCAAACTTGTTCTGGAAGTGAACGACGTGGACTACAGGTCACCGGGATACAGCATGGATTGATGACGAGAGGGGACACCCACACTTGCAAGATTAACACGAGCGTTGAAGGGATACACCGGAAGGAGTTCCGGCGAAACCCTCTCCACGCTCAAGTCAGAAATTCTTATCGTAGGGGGAAGGAGTGAGGAGAATTAAGAGCATCAAAAATTCAAAACCCCCCCCCCTTTACCTGGGTGTCAAAGTACCTTATATACTCGTTGTCCGTCTCCTTTATTTCCACATTTAATGAGTCATGATTATTTTGACAATTGTCATTCGCAAAGCGATGTTGGTAACGACCGCCACACTCGCCATCATGCGTTACCGGTCATGACTACCTGCCGACATCCCTATTCTGGGTAGGAAGTATTCGAAATTGTCGCCGCAAATGTTTAGTGGGCTATATCATAGCCAATGGTGGGTTTCTCCCAATCTATTTTCTCCTTCTCGGGTCGTTCCTTGGGCTCCACTCTCCCGAGCTGGTCTCGGGAACTTTCCTCCCTGACTCAATCCCAGAGAACGTTTTCCCGAGTGAGTCTCGGGGACTTTTCTCCCCGAGCGAGTCTCAGGGACTTTTCGTCCCGAGTGGGTCTCGGGACACTTCCTTCTGAGTTAGTTTCGGTAACTCTTAACTCTGTCTGTCATGTCACGTAGCTCTCTCACGCTATCTAATCATATGGAGTTATTTATCCCGACCAATTCTAATTTAAAATGATGAATTCAAATTAGCCCATTGAAGTTTCTTTAAAAAAAAAGTCGAGTTCAAATTAGCTCATTGAAGTTTCTTTAAAAAAAAAAAAAAAGTCGAGACTACGATAACTAGCACCCATGCCACAAGATTGGGCAACTCGATTGTCGAGGCTGGCGATAGGGAATAAAATTATTAAGCATGATGATAATATTCATAATTCTAATTATTTTTATTAAGTTTTTTCTTTTAATCAAATAAAAAATATGAAGAATTTTAGTTTTATCTACTTCCTCTCATCTCTTCTGTTCTCTCCACTTAACCCTACGCGTAGAAAACCCTCTCCGTTTCCAAAGTCAAAAGCCGGGCCACTTCCTTATTTGGATGAAATCTAACGGCATAAGTTGAAAGGAATAACTATACGTAGAAAACAATCAATGTATCTACGTGATTTAACTATCATCAATCCTCCAGGCTAAAAAGAAATTGATATTGTCCCGGCCTTATATACGGGTGGGTTGGCTCACCCCGCCATACAGTCTGGCGCCACGGAAGGCCAATAGGCGGACCAACAAAGACCTCACTCGGGGGTCCCTAAGACCGGAAGCCCCCGAGGTAACACGCGGTCAGCAGCGGGAGGGTCAGTCGGGTCGATCTCCAACTCCACTCGGCTCGGTCACCTCAACTCATTTCTCGATCCCGATCTGGGAAGGAAAAGCCAGTCGGACGCGTGGCGACCCACACTCCGACAGCATCACAAGGACCAGATATCTAATAGAGTCAGCTAGACATAATCCAATAAACTCCCGACTCAGGGGCGTACCCTGTGCCTCAACTGTAACGCCCCAAAATTCCCATTTTTAGTTTTTAAAGTCCTTAGAATTATTTAGAAATAGTTTAGAAATATTCTAGATATTTTTAGGAATTTTTAGAGTATTTTTATGGAATTTTCCGAGTCCGTTTGGTATTTTTGGAAAAAAGGGAAAAAGAAAATAAAAAGAAAAAAAATTAATAAAACACTAAAGGGGCAGCCGGCGCTCGAACCCCCGACCACCAAGAAACCAAGGGAGCGCGCGGCCAGCTGGGCTAGGTATCAAGCACAGAAAAGAAAGGAGAGACCTATATTTAAGGGGTAGTTAGGTCGAATTGCCCCATAAGTATAAATGGAAAAAAACCAGTTTAGTGCAGCGGGTGGATCGAACCCGCGACCACCACGAAACAGCCCGCGCGCACAACCAGCCGAGCTAGGGTATCAAGCACAGAAAAAGAAGGAGAGATTTATATTTAAGCCGTAGTTAAGTTAATCCGCCCCCTTAAGTATAAATAGCTAATTAAAGAGAGTTGTTTTATTTTCTCTCAAACCCTCTCCCTCCCCAACAGCTGCGCCGACCCCTCTTCCCTCTCCTCTCTTGGGCGACACCAACACCAAGCCAAGAGGGCCGACCGAGACCCGTCTCCAAGAGATAATCCTATATTCGGGATCCCCGCGACGAGAGGAACGCGTAGACGTAAAGAATTCTTCGAGATCTTAAGTTTTCTCCGAGCTCTAGACCTCTATCTTGGTTGTAAGTCCAAGATATCAATGTAAGTACTGCTCACCTGCAGTAAGAGGCGGTTTTACCGCGAGAATTTCCGTTAAAAGTTTTTAAAAGAGAATTTTTCCTTTATGCTTTAGTTTTGCATGTGATCTTAGTTTTTATATGCTTGTATATGTTTGATAAGCACCCTATATGAGATTAGGGACCAAGAAAAGCTATGAGAAAAGAAAAGAAGATAAAGATAAGAAAAGAGAAGGCCAAGGCCTTAAGAAAATCCCCAAAAGTCAAGACTTAGGGATTTTAGCACGCAAGGTGCTCCAGAAAATGCCAAGGCATTTACAGATAAGAAAGAAAAGAAAGAAAAGCTATTTTATTTTATAAGGCCAGTACCCGGCGTCCAAGGGCGTCGTTAAAGAAATCCAGGTGTCCAATTCCAAGGTCTTGGCCCTGGTAGACCAAGGTCTGCTCTATTAGGATTGGTGGCTCGCTACCCCAACCTTTTAGGGAACGCGCATTCAGATGGTACTTACGTCTTCAGTGGATCCAAGTGATTAGTATTTTCAAGTATATGCTTTAGCAAAGTTTTCGAAAATACAAAAAGTTTTCAAAAGATAAAGAATAGCTAAAGTTTCAAGTTGAGCCAAGAAAAGTAGATTGAGATTATTTATTGCTTGAGTATGCATGTTTTGAGTTATACATGTTATTAGTTTTCTTTCAAGCATATCAGTATCTCATATGATTTTCATATTGTTCTAGAAGCATGTATGCATATTTCGAGTTTTTGTGAGCTAGATAGTACTTACTAAGCTTTTGCTTATAGATGCATTTCCTCTTATTGCAGATAAAGGTAAAGGCAAGCAATTCTGAAGGAAGACGACGAGGCGGTGCTGAGTAAAGTGTGTGTGGTGGCTGAGTATGGAGAGATCTTCGAGACAAGACAATTTAACTATTCAAACTACAATGTTATAGTTTATTCAGATTTTAAGTTCTTGTTTTATGGAGTTAGTAAACATTTAAGTTTTGGATAGTTTTACATGCTCAATTGCTTAGAGTAGAGTTTCCATGTCATTTCATTTAGCTTATATAATCTTATGCTTGCATTGGATGAGTAGAAATGTGAGTAGATGGAGATATTGATACTTTGTTAGAAAATAGACGCATGTGCCAAGATAGTATCAAATTCTCTTTGAACTAAGTTTTTATTGCTTAAATATGTCTAGAAAAGTTGCATTCATATTCCATAATGCTTTAGAAGTGTTATAGAACCTTGCATGATGAGTTTAAATGGTTAGAAGCAAAGATTGGTACAAACCTTAGTGTTAAAGTTTAAATAGCTTTTAGTAGTTTGTTTTCTTCCATAAAAGTCCTAAATTCAAGTTTGTGGATTCGTTTGATTGGCTAAACCTTTTAGGAAACTGACATAGAGTATAGAAATGGCATCATAGTGTTATATGGCCCGAAATTGAAGGAATGGTGGCCTTGGACAGCAAGGGCCGAATTCTGTAAAACAGAATACAGCCGTATCAGTCGACTGCCACGTCATCAGTCGACTGATACAGGCTGTTTAAGAAGGGTAAGGTTATTTTCGATAAGTATTAGCTATGGGTTCGAGAAGAGAGTATGACATGGTATTATTATACATGATTTGCTTAAGTTAGAATATAATTGTTAGCAGAATCTAAAAGTTTAAAAGAAAAAAAAAAAAGATTTCCGCATTTTACTTTTAGTCATGTATCAAAAGTAGAGAAGTAGAGAGAAGTAACGATCCGTCTAAGACAGGAGAAGGCGGGTCGCTACAGTTGGTATCAGAGCAGTTCCCATTCTCCAGCATCACACACACATCAGCATCAACCTTGCCGTCTTCAAGTAAGAAAGCTTTAAGTTTCAGTTTTTCTATTGCTTCTTTATTTAATTGCAGTATAGAGAAATGCTTAAGTACTTACTCACATGTGCATAGAACAAGGAAGCATGTTTAATACCTTAGTATCACGGAATCATGTTTAATCCCTAGAATGGATATTAGAGAAATGCTTAAGTACTTACTTGATTTGCCCAAAAGTAAGTTTTGGGATTATGGCACGCAAGGTGCTTGATAAAAGTTTTGAGTAAGACCAAGGTCTTACTAAGCCCTAGAACGAGTTCTAGGACTAAGAAATGAGATAAGAATCAAGACCAAGGTCTTGTTATATCCTAAAGCAAGTTTGGGAACATTACCATTAAGTGTTAAGTTATACATTTGAGGACGTCCTAGAAAGGCCCAAAACGAGGAGCAAGCTCCTAGAAGGCAAGAAGCGTACCTCATTCAGTAGGAGAAACTGAAGCCAGGGAACTTCCCAGGCACAAGCAAACCATGGGATGCTTAAGCATGGTTCAAAACGTTGGAAAGAATAGTAGGGCTACTGGACTGGCATGAGGTAGAGAAGATAAAGTGTGCATCTTTCTGCCTTACGGGAGATGCTAGAATATAGTGGAAGAGAGTCAAGGCCAAGAGAAATGTCAGCCAGATGACATGGGCCGACTTCGAGACTGAGTTCTTCGAAGAATACTCTCACATGCAAGTAACCAACAAGCATTATGATGAATTCACGGAGTTCAGACAAGGAGAACTATCCGTGGATGAAGCAGTGAAGATGTTTAAGCGGTTAGCTCATCTGTGCCCAGAGCTAGTTAGCACAGAAAAAGAGATAGTTAGGCTAATGCTCAAGATGTTAAGGCCTGAGATAGCGTTGAAGGGGGCTAGCGGTGTTAAGAGGCTGCAAACCTCCGAAGAACTAATAAGTAGTGCTTTGATCACTGAGCACTACTTAAACAGTATAAAGGCCACCAGAAAGGTTGAACGATGAAGTTCTTAACAACCTTACCGTCAGGGGAAGTAATGGCCTCTACTGAGAGGCTAAGGGCAGTATCAATCTAGATTTCCAACCGAGAGCTCTACAGTGACTTGTTAGTCCTTGAGATGAAGGATTACGATGTCATTTTAGGAATGGACTTCTTGAGCAAGTATAATGCTTCTATAGACTGCCGCAAGAAAAAGTCAAGTTCACACCAGAAGCAGAACCTTCGTTGAGTTTATTGGAGACCCAAGGAGAAAGATAAATAGGTTCCTACCTACCTTACAAGCTCAGAGAATGTTAGAGAAGGGGTGCTCTGGTTTCTAGCTCATATAGTGGATGCGAGTCAAGGAGAAGGATTGAAGAGAGAAGAAGTGAGGGTAGTCTGTGACTATCCTGAGGTGTTTCCTGAAGAGTTACCAGGACTCCCTCCCAATCGGGAAATTGAGTTTGAAATTGAGTTGGCCCCAGGAACCAACCCAATTTCGAAGGCACCTTATCGCATGGCACCAGCAGAACTGAAAGAATTACAAGAACAATTGCAAGAGCTGCTTGACAAGGGTTCATCCGCCCTAGTCATTCACCTTGGGGAGCTCCTGTACTTTTCGTCAAGAAGAAGGATGGGTCTATGCGTCTGTGCATAGACTACAGAGCTCTGAACAAGGTAACCATCAAGAACAAGTACCCCCTTCCTAGAATAGATGATTTATTTGATCACTCAAAGGGGCTACAGTGTTCTCGAAGATAGATCTGCGTTCTGGGTATCATCAGCTAAGGTTAAAGAAGTGACATCCCAGGACGGCCTTCAGGACAAGATACGGCCACTACGAATTTGTAGTAATGCCTTTGGAGTAACCAATGCTCCAGCAGTCTTCATGGAGCTGATGAACCACATCTTCAGGGAGTATCTCGATAAATTCGTCATTGTTTTATTGATGATATCTCATATACTCACAGACTCCAGAGGACCATGCTACACACTTGAGGATAGTGCTGCAGATCCTTCAGCAGGAGAAGCTCTATGCAAAATTCTCAAAGTGTGAGTTTTGGCTAGATCAGGTGACCTTCCTAGGTCACATTGTATCCAAAGAAGGCATTCAAGTTGATCCAGCCAAGATAGAAGCAGTCAGCAACTGGTGTAGACCCAAGAATGCCAGTGAGATCAGAAGCTTCTTAGGCCTGGCAGGATATTACAGAAAATTTGTGGAGGACTTTTCCAGGATAGCCTCTCCACTCACAGCCTTGACCAGAAAGAACAAGAAGTTTGAATGGTCAGATAAATGCGAGCACAGTTTTCTAGAGCTGAAGAAGAGACTGACCAGTGCTCCCATCCTGACTGTTCCAGAGAGTGACAAGGCCTTTGACATCTATAGTGATGCATCCAAGATGGGCCTTGGAGCTGTCCTCATGCAAGATGGTAAAGTAATAGCATATGCCTCCAGACAGCTCAAGGACTATGAGAAGAATTACCCTACCACGACCTTGAGCTAGCAGCTGTGGTTTTTGCACTGAAGCTTTGGAGACACTACCTGTATGGAGTGCAGTGCAGAATCTTCACAGACCATCAGAGTTTGAAGTACTTCTTCACTCAGAAAGATCTGAATATGAGGCAGCGCAGGTGGCTAGAGTTGGTCAAAGATTATGACTGTGAAATCCTCTACCACCCAGGTAAAGCTAATAAAGTGGCAGATGCACTGAGCAGAAAATCCTGTGCGGCACTGATGTCCTTATCATCACTGTCTCTACCACTTCAGAAAGAAATAAAGATTTTGGAGTCGAGGTAATAATTGGGCAACTTTCTGCATTGACTCTAGAGTCAACCCTGCTTATAGATATACAAGAAAGCAAGATCAAGACCCAGAGATCCAGAAGATCAAGCAGGGGATCCAAGAGGCAGAAAATTCAGAGTTTCGAGTATCAGATAGTGGCATCCTCTATTTTGGAGACCGCCTTTGCGTCCCCAATGATGAGGAACTAAGAAAGAATATTTTAGAAGAAGCCCACAGTACCCCGTACTCTATGCATCCTGGTTCTACCAAGATGTACCAAGATTTAAAGCAAAGGTTCTGGTGGTCTGGACTCAAGCGAGACGTGGCCAGATATATCAGTACCTGCTTGACCTGCCAGAGGGTCAAAGCCGAGCACCAGAGACCAGGAGGAGTTCTGCAGCCTCTTCCCATTCCAGAGTGGAAGTGGGAAGAAATATCCATGGACTTTATCACAGGTCTTCCAAGAACCACCCATGGACACGATGCAATTTGGGTGATAGTGGACAGATTGACCAAGTCTGCCCACTTCCTAGCCATCAAGTTATCGCATTCGGTAGAGCAATTAGCACAGCTGTACGTGAAAGAAGTAATCAGGCTTCACGGAGTCCCGAAGTCGATCGTTTCTGACAGAGATGGGCGATTCATCTCCCATTTTTGGAGGTGTGTTCAGGACGCCCTAGGCACCAAACTTCAGTTCAGCACAGCCTTCCATCCCCAGACAGATGGACAAACAGAGAGAGTAAATCAGATTTTAGAAGACATGCTCAGGGCTTGTGCGTTGGACTTTAAGGGTAGTTGGTGCAAATTTCTGTGCTTAGCTGAGTTTGCCTACAACAATAGCTATCAGGCCACCATCAGGATGGCACCTTATGAGGCATTATATGGCAGGAAATGTAGATCACCCATATGTTGGCAAGAAGCTGGTGAGAAGAAAGAGATGGAGTCAGGACTAGACAGCCAGACTGAGCTTATAGATGAGACCACTCAGGCTATCCAGACGATCCGCCAGAGGATTGAGACTGCCCAGAGTAGACAGAAAAGTTATGCTGACACACGCCGTAGGCCACTTGAATTCCAAGTTGGAGATTCAGTATTTCTCAAGGTCGCTCCCATGAAG
This sequence comes from Boesenbergia rotunda, assembly GCA_024364735.1. NCBI lineage: Eukaryota > Viridiplantae > Streptophyta > Magnoliopsida > Zingiberales > Zingiberaceae > Boesenbergia > Boesenbergia rotunda. The sequence continues at coordinate 60,698 of JAGFNQ010001457.1, read as the reverse complement.
GGAGTGGTGAGATTTGGCAAGAAGGGCAAGCTAAGTCCTCGCTACATAGGACCCTATAAATTATAAAGAGAGTTGGGAAGGTAGCCTATGAGCTGGACTTACCAGAGGATATGTCAGCTATCCATAGTACATTTCATGTCTCTATGCTAAAGAAGTGTATTCACGACCCTAGCCAAGTGATTCAGCCTCAGTCAGTACAGATCCAAGAAGATCTTAGTTATGAGAGCAGACCGACACAGATAGTGGACAAAGCAGTTAAAAGATTAAGAAACAAAGAAGTGCCACTAGTGAAGGTCATCTGGCAGAATCAAAAGCATGAAGAGGCTACTTGGGAACGTGAGGACAGCATGAGAGAACGATATCCAGAGTTATTCTAAGTTCGAGGACGAACTTTTTATAAGGTATGGGGGATTGTAACGCCCCAAAATTCCATTTTTAGTTTTAAAGTCCTTAGAATTATTTAGAAATAGTTTAGAAATATTCTAGATATTTTTAGGAATTTTTAGAGTATTTTTATGGAATTTTCCGAGTCCGTTTGGTATTTTTGGAAAAAGGAAAAAGAAAATAAAAAGAAAAAAATAATAAAACACTAAGGGGCAGCCGGCGCTCGAACCCCGACCACCACGAAACCAAGGAGCGCGCGGCCAGCTGGGCTAGGTATCAAGCACAGAAAAGAAAGGAGAGACCTATATTTAAGGGTAGTTAGGTCGAATTGCCCATAAGTATAAATGGAAAAAAACCAGTTTAGTGCAGCGGGTGGATCGAACCCGCGACCACCACGAAACAGCCGCGCGCACAACCAGCCGGCTAGGGTATCAAGCACAGAAAAGGAAGGAGAGATTTATATTTAAGCCGTAGTTAAGTTAATCCGCCCCTTAAGTATAAATAGCTAATTAAAGAGAGAAGTTTTATTTTCTCTCAACCCTCTCCCTTCCCCTAACCTGCGCCGACCCTCTCTCCCTCTCCTCTCTTGGGCGACACCAACACCAAGCCAAGAGGGCCGACCGAGACCCGTCTCCAAGAGATAATCCTATATTCGGGATCCCCGCGACGAGAGGAACGCGTAGACGTAAAGAATTCTTCGAGATCTTAAGTTTCTCCGAGCTCTAGACCTCTATCTTGGTTGTAAGTCCAAGATATCAATGTAAGTACTGCTCACCTGCAGTAAGAGGCGGTTTTACCGCGAGAATTTCCTTTAAAAGTTTTTAAAAGAGAATTTTTCCTTTTTGCTTTAGTTTTTGCATGTGATCTTAGTTCTTATATGCTTGTATATGTTTGATAAGCACCCTATATGAGATTAGGGACCAAGAAAAGCTATGAGAAAAGAAAAGAAGATAAAGATAAGAAAAGAAAGGCCAAGGCCTTAAGAAAATCCCCAAAAGTCAAGACTTAGGGATTTTAGCACGCAAGGTGCTCCAGAAAATGCCAAGGCATTTACAGATAAGAAAGAAAAGAAAGAAAAGCTATTTTATTTTATAAGGCCAGTACCCGGCGTCCAAGGGCGTCGTTAAAGAAATCCAGGTGTCCAATTCCAAGGTCTTGGCCCTGGTAGACCAAGGTCTGCTCTATTAGGATTGGTGGCTCGCTACCCCAACCTTTTAGGGAACGCGCATTCAGATGGTACTTACGTCTTCAGTGGATCCAAGTGATTAGTATTTTCAAGTATATGCTTTAGCAAAGTTTTCGAAAATACAAAAAGTTTTTAAAAGATAAAGAATAGCTAAAGTTTCAAGTTGAGCCAAGAAAAGTAGATTGAGATTATTTATTGCTTGAGTATGCATGTTTTGAGTTATACATGTTCTTTAGATTTCTTTCAAGCATATTAGTATCTCATATGATTTCCATATTGTTCTAGAAGCATGTTTGCATATTTCGAGTTTTTGTGAGCTAGATAGTACTTACTAAGCTTTTGCTTATAGATGCATTTCCTCTTATTGCAGATAAAGGTAAAGGCAAGCAATTCTGAAGGAAGACGACGAGGCGGTGCTGAGTAAAGTGTGTGTGGTGGCTGAGTATGGAGAGATCTTCGAGACAAGACAATTTAACTATTCAACTACAATGTTATAGTTTATTCAGATTTTAAGTTCTTGTTTTATGGAGTTAGTAAACATTTAAGTTTTGGATAGTTTTACATGCTCAATTGCTTAGAGTAGAGTTTCCATGTCATTTCATTTAGCTTATATAATCTTATGCTTGCATTGGATGAGTAGAAATGTGAGTAGATGGAGATATTGATACTTTGTTAGAAAATAGACGCATGTGCCAAGATAGTATCAAATTCTCTTTGAACTAAGTTTTTATTGCTTAAATATGTCTAGAAAAGTTGCATTCATATTCCATAATGCTTTAGAAGTGTTATAGAACCTTGCATGATGAGTTTAAATGGTTAGAAGTAAAGATTGGTACAAACCTTAGTGTTAAAGTTTAAATAGCTTTTAGTAGTTTGTTTTCTTCCATAAAAGTCCTAAATTCAAGTTTGTGGATTCGTTTGATTGGCTAAATTGTTTAGGAAACTGACATAGAGTGTAGAAATGGCATCATAGTGTTATATGGCCCGAAATTGAAGGAATGGTGGCCTTGGACAGCAAGGGCCGAATTCTGTAAAACAGAATACAGCCGTATCAGTCGACTGCCACGTCATCAGTCGACTGATACAGGCTGTTTAAGAAGGGTAAGGTTTTTCGATAAGTATTAGCTATGGGTTCGAGAAGAGAGTATGACATGGTATTATTATACATGATTTGCTTAAGTTAGAATATAATTGTTAGCAGAATCTAAAAGTTTAAAAGAAAAAAAAAAAGATTTCCGCATTTTACTTTTAGTCATGTATCAAAAGTAGAGAAGTAGAGAGAAGTAACGATCCGTCTAAGACAGGAGAAGGCGGGTCGCTACAGTTGGTATCAGAGCAGTTCCCATTCTCCAGCATCACACACACATCAGCATCAACCTTGCCGTCTTCAAGTAAGAAAGCTTTAAGTTTCAGTTTTTCTATTGCTCCTTTATTTAATTGCAGTATAGAGAAATGCTTAAGTACTTACTCATATGTGCATAGAACAAGGAAGCATGTTTAATACCTTAGTATCACGGAATCATGTTTAATCCCTAGAATGGATATTAGAGAAATGCTTAAGTACTTACTTGATTTGCCCAAAAGTAAGTTTTGGGATTATGGCACGCAAGGTGCTTGATAAAAGTTTTGAGTAAGACCAAGGTCTTACTAAGCCCTAGAACGAGTTCTAGGACTAAGAAATGAGATAAGAATCAAGACCAAGGTCTTGTTATATCCTAAAGCAAGTTTGGGAACATTACCATTAAGTGTTAAGTTATACATTTGAGGACGTCCTAGAAAGGCCCAAAACGAGGAGCAAGCTCCTAGAAGGCAAGAAGCGTACCTCATTCAGTAGGAGAAACTGAAGCCAGGGAACTTCCCAGGCACAAGCAAACCATGGGATGCTTAAGCATGGTTCAAAACGTTGGAAAGAATAGTAGGGCTACTGGACTGGCATGAGGTAGAGAAGATAAAGTGTGCATCTTTCTGCCTTACGGGAGATGCTAGAATATAGTGGAAGAGAGTCAAGGCCAAGAGAAATGTCAGCCAGATGACATGGGCCGACTTCGAGACTGAGTTCTTCGAAGAATACTTCACATGCAAGTAACCAACAAGCATTATGATGAATTCACGGAGTTCAGACAAGGAGAACTATCCGTGGATGAAGCAGTGAAGATGTTTAAGCGGTTAGCTCATCTGTGCCCAGAGCTAGTTAGCACAGAAAAAGAGATAGTTAGGCTAATGCTCAAGATGTTAAGGCCTGAGATAGCGTTGAAGGGGGCTAGCGGTGTTAAGAGGCTGCAAACCTCCGAAGAACTAATAAGTAGTGCTTTGATCACTGAGCACTACTTAAACAGTATAAAGGCCACCAGAAAGGTTGAACGATGAAGTTCTTAACAACCTTACCGTCAGGGGAAGTAATGGCCTCTACTGAGAGGCTAAGGGCAGTATCAATCTAGATTTCCAACCGAGAGCTCTACAGTGACTTGTTAGTCCTTGAGATGAAGGATTACGATGTCATTTTAGGAATGGACTTCTTGAGCAAGTATAATGCTTCTATAGACTGCCGCAAGAAAAAGTCAAGTTCACACCAGAAGCAGAACCTTCATTTGAGTTTATTGGAGACCCAAGGAGAAAGATAAATAGGTTCCTACCTACCTTACAAGCTCAGAGAATGTTAGAGAAGGGGTGCTCTGGTTTCTAGCTCATATAGTGGATGCGAGTCAAGGAGAAGGATTGAAGAGAGAAGAAGTGAGGGTAGTCTGTGACTATCCTGAGGTGTTTCCTGAAGAGTTACCAGGACTCCCTCCCAATCGGGAAATTGAGTTTGAAATTGAGTTGGCCCCAGGAACCAACCCAATTTCGAAGGCACCTTATCGCATGCACCAGCAGAACTGAAAGAATTACAAGAACAATTGCAAGAGTGCTTGACAAGGGTTTCATCCGCCCTAGTCATTCACCTTGGGGAGCTCCTGTACTTTTCGTCAAGAAGAAGGATGGGTCTATGCGTCTGTGCATAGACTACAGAGCTCTGAACAAGGTAACCATCAAGAACAAGTACCCCCTTCCTAGAATAGATGATTTATTTGATCAACTCAAAGGGGCTACAGTGTTCTCGAAGATAGATCTGCGTTCTGGGTATCATCAGCTAAGGTAAAGAGAGTGACATCCCAGGACGGCCTTCAGGACAAGATACGGCCACTACGATTTGTAGTATGCCTTTTGGAGTAACCAATGCCCCAGCAGTCTTCATGGAGCTGATGAACCACATCTTCAGGGAGTATCTCGATAAATTCGTCATTGTTTTATTGATGATATCCTCATATATTCACAGACTCCAGAGGACCATGCTACACACTTGAGGATAGTGCTGCAGATCCTTCAGCAGGAGAAGCTCTATGCAAAATTCTCAAAGTGTGAGTTTTGGCTAGATCAGGTGACCTTCCTAGGTCACATTGTATCCAAAGAAGGCATTCAAGTTGATCCAGCCAAGATAGAAGCAGTCAGCAACTGGTGTAGACCCAAGAATGCCAGTGAGATCAGAAGCTTCTTAGGCCTGGCAGGATATTACAGAAAATTTGTGGAGGACTTTTCCAGGATAGCCTCTCCACTCACAGCCTTGACCAGAAAGAACAAGAAGTTTGAATGGTCAGATAAATGCGAGCACAGTTTTCTAGAGCTGAAGAAGAGATGACTAGTGCTCCCATCCTGACTGTTCCCGAGAGTGACAAGGCCTTTGACATCTACAGTGATGCATCCAAGATGGGCCTTGGAGCTGTCCTCATGCAAGACGGTAAAGTAATAGCATATGCCTCCAGACAGCTCAAGGACTATGAGAAGAATTACCCTACCCACGACCTTGAGCTAGCAGCTGTGGTTTTTGCACTGAAGCTTTGGAGACACTACCTATATGGAGTGCAGTGCAGAATCTTCACAGACCATCAGAGTTTGAAGTACTTCTTCACTCAGAAAGATCTGAATATGAGGCAGCGCAGGTGGCTAGAGTTGGTCAAAGATTATGACTGTGAAATCCTCTACCACCCAGGTAAAGCTAATAAAGTGGCAGATGCACTGAGCAGAAAATCCTGTGCGGCACTGATGTCCTTATCATCACTGTCTCTACCACTTCAGAAAGAAATAAAGAATTTTGGAGTCGAGGTAATAATTGGGCAACTTTCTGCATTGACTCTAGAGTCAACCCTGCTTATAGATATACAAGGAAAGCAAGATCAAGACCCAGAGATCCAGAAGATCAAGCAGGGGATCCAAGAGGCAGAAAATTCAGAGTTTCGAGTATCAGATAGTGGCATCCTCTATTTTGGAGACCGCCTTTGCGTCCCCAATGATGAGGAACTAAGAAAGAATATTTTAGAAGAAGCCCACAGTACCCCGTACTCTATGCATCCTGGTTCTACCAAGATGTACCAAGATTTAAAGCAAAGGTTCTGGTGGTCTGGACTCAAGCGAGACGTGGCCAGATATATCAGTACCTGCTTGACCTGCCAGAGGGTCAAAGCCGAGCACCAGAGACCAGGAGGAGTTCTGCAGCCTCTTCCCATTCCAGAGTGGAAGTGGGAAGAAATATCCATGGACTTTATCACAGGTCTTCCAAGAACCACCCATGGACATGATGCAATTTGGGTGATAGTGGACAGATTGACCAAGTCTGCCCACTTCCTAGCCATCAAGTTATCGCATTCGGTAGAGCAATTAGCACAGCTGTACGTGAAAGAAGTAATCAGGCTTCACGGAGTTCCGAAGTCGATCGTTTCTGACAGAGATGGGCGATTCATCTCCCATTTTTGGAGGTGTGTTCAGGACGCCCTAGGCACCAAACTTCAGTTCAGCACAGCCTTCCATCCCCAGACAGATGGACAAACAGAGAGAGTAAATCAGATTTTAGAAGACATGCTCAGGGCTTGTGCGTTGGACTTTAAGGGTAGTTGGTGCAAATTTCTGTGCTTAGCTGAGTTTGCCTACAACAATAGCTATCAGGCCACCATCAGGATGGCACCTTATGAGGCATTATATGGCAGGAAATGTAGATCACCCATATGTTGGCAAGAAGCTGGTGAGAAGAAAGAGATGGAGTCAGGACTAGGCAGCCAGACTGAGCTTATAGATGAGACCGCTCAGGCTATCCAGACGATCCGCCAGAGGATTGAGACTGCCCAGAGTAGACAGAAAAGTTATGCTGACACACGCCGTAGGCCACTTGAATTCCAAGTTGGAGATTCGGTATTTCTCAAGGTCGCTCCCATGAAGGGGGTGGTGAGATTTGGCAAGAAGGGCAAGCTAAGTCCTCGCTACATAGGACCCTACAAAATTATAAAGAGAGTTGGGAAGGTAGCCTATGAGCTGGACTTACCAGAGGATATGTCAGCTATCCATAGTACATTTCATGTCTCTATGCTAAAGAAGTGTATTCACGACCCTAGCCAAGTGATTCAGCCTCAGTCAGTACAGATCCAAGAAGATCTTAGTTATGAGAGCAGACCGACACAGATAGTGGACAAAGCAGTTAAAAGATTAAGAAACAAAGAAGTGCCACTAGTGAAGGTCATCTGGCAGAATCAAAAGCATGAAGAGGCTACTTGGGAACGTGAGGACAGCATGAGAGAACGATATCCAGAGTTATTCTAAGTTCGAGGACGAACTTTTTATAAGGTATGGGGGATTGTAACGCCCCAAAATTCCCATTTTTAGTTTTTAAAGTCCTTAGAATTATTTAGAAATAGTTTAGAAATATTCTAGATATTTTTAGGAATTTTTAGAGTATTTTTATGGAATTTTCCGAGTCCGTTTGGTATTTTTGGAAAAAAGGGAAAAAGAAAATAAAAAGAAAAGAAATTAATAAAACACTAAAGGGGCAGCCGGCGCTCGAACCCGCGACCACCACGAAACCAAGGGAGCGCGCGGCCAGCTGGGCTAGGTATCAAGCACAGAAAAGAAAGGAGAGACCTATATTTAAGGGGTAGTTAGGTCGAATTGCCCCATAAGTATAAATGGAAAAAAAACCAGTTTAGTGCAGCGGGTGGATCGAACCCGCGACCACCACGCAACAGCCCGCGCGCACAACCAGCCGAGCTAGGGTATCAAGCACAGAAAAGGAAGGAGAGATTTATATTTAAGCCGTAGTTAAGTTAATCCGCCCCCTTAAGTATAAATAGCTAATTAAAGAGAGAAGTTTTATTTTCTCTCAAACCCTCTCCCTTCCCCTAACCTGCGCCGACCCTCTCTTCCCTCTCCTCTCTTGGGCGACACCAACACCAAGCCAAGAGGGCCGACCGAGACCCGTCTCCAAGAGATAATCCTATATTCGGGATCCCCGCGACGAGAGGAACGCGTAGACGTAAAGAATTCTTCGAGATCTTAAGTTTTCTCCGAGCTCTAGACCTCTATCTTGGTTGTAAGTCCAAGATATCAATGTAAGTACTGCTCACCTGCATAAGAGGCGGTTTTACCGCGAGAATTTCCTTTAAAAGTTTTTAAAAGAGAATTTTTCCTTTTTGCTTCAGTTTTGCATGTGCTCTTAGTTCTTATATGCTTGTATATGTTTGATAAGCACCCTATGTGAGTTAGGGCCAAGAAAGTATGAGGAAAGAAAAGAAGATAAAGATAAGAAAAGAAAGGCCAAGGCCTTAAGAAAATCCCCAAAAGTCAAGACTTAGGGATTTTAGCACGCAAGGTGCTCCAGAAAATGCCAAGGCATTTACAGATCAGTAAGAAAAGAAAGAAAAGCTATTTTACTTTATAAGGCCAGTACCCGGCGTCCAAGGGCGTCGTTAAAGAAATCCAGGTGTCCAATTCCAAGGTCTTGGCCCTGGTAGACCAAGGTCTGCTCTATTAGGATTGGTGGCTCGCTACCCCAACCTTTTAGGGAACGCGCATTCAGATGGTACTTACGTCTTCAGTGGATCCAAGTGATTAGTATTTTCAAGTATATGCTTTAGCAAAGTTTTCGAAAATACAAAAAGTTTTCAAAAGATAAAGAATAGCTAAAGTTTCAAGTTGAGCCAAGAAAAGTAGATTGAGATTATTTATTGCTTGAGTATGCATGTTTTGAGTTATACATGTTTAGTTTAGTTTTCTTTCAAGCATATCAGTATCTCATATGATTTTCATATTGTTCTAGAAGCATGTATGCATATTTCGAGTTTTTGTGAGCTAGATAGTACTTACTAAGCTTTTGCTTATAGATGCATTTCCTCTTATTGCAGATAAAGGTAAAGGCAAGCAATTCTGAAGGAAGACGACGAGGCGGTGCTGAGTAAAGTGTGTGTGGTGGCTGAGTATGGAGAGATCTTCGAGACAAGACAATTTAACTATTCAAACTACAATGTTATAGTTTATTCAGATTTTAAGTTCTTGTTTTATGGAGTTAGTAAACATTTAAGTTTTGGATAGTTTTACATGCTCAATTGCTTAGAGTAGAGTTTCCATGTCATTTCATTTAGCTTATAAATCTTATGCTTGCATTGGATGAGTAGAAATGTGAGTAGATGGAGATATTGATACTTTGTTAGAAAATAGACGCATGTGCCAAGATAGTATCAAATTCTCTTTGAACTAAGTTTTTATTGCTTAAATATGTCTAGAAAAGTTGCATTCATATTCCATAATGCTTTAGAAGTGTTATAGAACCTTGCATGATGAGTTTAAATGGTTAGAAGCAAAGATTGGTACAAACCTTAGTGTTAAAGTTTAAATAGCTTTTAGTAGTTTGTTTTCTTCCATAAAAGTCCTAAATTCAAGTTTGTGGATTCGTTTGATTGGCTAAACCTTTTAGGAAACTGACATAGAGTATAGAAATGGCATCATAGTGTTATATGGCCCGAAATTGAAGGAATGGTGGCCTTGGACAGCAAGGGCCGAATTCTGTAAAACAGAATACAGCCGTATCAGTCGACTGCCACGTCATCAGTCGACTGATACAGGCTGTTTAAGAAGGGTAAGGTTATTTTCGATAAGTATTAGCTATGGGTTCGAGAAGAGAGTATGACATGGTATTATTATACATGATTTGCTTAAGTTAGAATATAATTGTTAGCAGAATCTAAAAGTTTAAAAGAAAAAAAAAAAAGATTTCCGCATTTTACTTTTAGTCATGTATCAAAAGTAGAGAAGTAGAGAGAAGTAACGATCCGTCTAAGACAGGAGAAGGCGGGTCGCTCCACTTCAGGCCCAAGGGCACTGAAAATTTTTTTATTTTAAAAATATTTTTTTATATTTAATAATTATTTATTAAATTAATTATTTATAGGGTCTGATGTTATTTGACTTCAGGCCCTCTTAGGATGACTTCAGGTCTTGTGTTTGAATCTGAAATCATGTGTTTTGATAGGGTTTTTTATATGTTAATATATTTATTAAATATTATTTATAATATTAATTTAGATTAATCAAATATGGAGATATCAAGTATGGAGAAATCCAAGTATCCTAGGTCCATCAGTGAGTTTTCACTGAACTCCACTGATTCATCCTAGAAAACTCTTATTGCAACATAATTCATAATCATTAGAAGTTTGGACACCAAAAATACTAGTATCCACTGATTCATCCTAGTATCCAAGGAGGGCCTGAAGTCATCTGATTTCAGGCCCTCTCAAGGCCTTTTGGTATATACCAATTTTTGGGTATGCCTTTTGGTAAAAAGCCGATGATTCATACAACAAACATCAAGTTGCAAGAAAGAGGAAGTAAAAAGGGCCAAACATAACATAACATCAATAGATATTTTTTATGGCCAAACATAACTACAACTCAGATAAAAGTTGAAACAACATGACATGCCTAATCACTATCACTAATTTCTAATGAATCAACAAGTTCCTCTATCTTTTTCAATGTCTCCTTATATTTTTATTTTTTTTCAGCCTTCGAAAGTTTTTGCTCTGACTCTGAATTTGATCTCGAAGTCGAAGTTGCACATGATGAATTGGAAGTTGGTACACATTTTATATCTAAGTGTGCTTGAAAAGCTTTTTGTGCCTCCTCTCTACTTTTGTAAGATTAATATATGGCGCCCTTAAAACGCAAAACTTGACTTGATGCTTCCACCCACGTTTCATAAATGCCTGGATTATGTCCAACAAATACAACATATATTTTTCCCTACATAAAAATAATATTCAGAAGTTTATATAAACAAAATATTAAAACTTAAAATAAACAACTTATCATTCTTTTATAAAAAGAAATGAGGTCTTGCAAATTTCCTGCACAACAAAAAACAACAACAAAAAAAGAGGTTTGAAACTAATACTATTAATGATCACCAATAAAATTAACCATTTAATTTTATCTCATCACATAAATCATAACTAAATAAGTAATAAAAGAGTATCATTTCACAATAAGAAATAGAAAAATCCTTAAACTAAGAAATAGAAGCATGTCATATAGTTACATAACATAACAACATGTCTAACTTATAGTGCACAAACCTTGAGTATGATTTGAAAAAAAAATGTGATCATCAACCAGAAGCTGAATATGTGAAAAAATGTGATCATCAATCATCATCCAAAATGTGATAATATAACAACTATGATCATATAACAAAATAATAGAAAACTAACAACACAACAGATCTGTATGTATATGAAAAACTAGAAAAATCAAGAAATCGAACACGCGCACAAAAACAATTATAATTTTTGTTTTTGATCTGTATGTTATGATCATAAGAACAATTCTAGTTTTTGATCATAAAAATTAGAAAAATCTGACAAAATATCAATAAAACGAAGAAATGGTAGCATACCATCATCATACAAATTTCAAGAAATCGAAAAAAACAATATTTGCAAATCATAGGAGAAATTACCGGCACAATACATACTAATCCATAAATTAGGACTTCCAATTAGTTAGGTTAGGTTCAGCTATAGTTAAGCTCATATCAATTTAAACAAAATTTCACTGAAGCTCAAATGCAGATGAAACTACAGTCTACAGCAGGCCAAAGAACAAAAGCAAAACCTCAAGAACAGCCTTGAACAACCTCTTGATTGCATCATGAACAAGGGAAATTAAAAGATTAAAAAAAGAAGCGGGGAACCATAGCGCACAGTGAAGGCGGAGGAAAATCGTAGAGCCTAGCAGCGGCGTCTCGAGAGGGCGAGGGGAACCGTAGCTGTCGTCGATGGAGGTCAAGGGCGGGCGAAGTGAGAGAGGGCGAGGGAACCTTCACTGGAGGTGAAGCGAGAGAACCGTCGCAAGAGGATATCTGGCAGCGAGAAGGGAGTTTAGGGCACGGCGAGAAGGGAGTTTTGGGCGAGAACCGACGCTGGAGGCGAAGCGAGAGAGGGCGAGGATTAGGGCACGACCAGGGAAGAAATGACGAAGGCACAAGGGAGGGGAGGGTTTTAGGCACGGGGTTTTAGGGTTTTAGGGCTTCACCTGAGAAGGAAGATGAGACGGCACGGGGAGGAGGGAGCGAGGGCGGCACGGGGAGGAGGAGGCAGAGAGGGAGGGAGCCCTGGCTTCGGTCGTTCGACGCGAAGACGGCGAAGGGAGGCTGGTGCGGCTTCGATCGTTCGGCGAGAAGAAAGGAGTCGTGCGAGGGAGGGACGAGTCGCTTCGTTCGCGGTCGCGTGAAAATTTCGGACGGCGTCTTTTTTAATTCCTCCCCGTGCCACGCAGACCTACCACGAGGGCAAGTCCGCACGAGTCGCGCAAACCTGTTCCGCAGGAGAGCCTCCCTGTATATATATATATATATATATATATATATATATATATATATATATATATGCTTAATTAAAGGAATCCGAAACGTGGTGTGCAGTTCTAAAACGTGAAAACCGAAACAGAACAGTCATTCAATGTTGCGTCGGTTTTAAAACCGAAACCGAAACAGAATACCAATTGTATTTCATTGCCCAATTAGAATGGCATGTAAGGATTTTAATTGCCCAATTAAAATCGCATGCAAGGTTTTAATTCTCAAGCAATTAAATTGCTTCAAATCGCATGCAAGGTTTTTAATTGCCCAATTAAAAATGCATGCGTTTCTTCTCCAATTAATTGCATGCGCAGTTAATCTCTTAAAAAATTGCTTCTCTTCAAACTGAAGTGTTTTTTTTTTATTAACCAAGAATTCCTCATTTAATTAACCACGCATTGCGAAGTTACGAAATCATGCAACACGTTCCTTTCCGAAACTGAAGCCGCAACGTTTGATCTAACCGTCCAGCAACTTCCAAGACGAACAGAAACTTGACGAAAGTTTCTGTTGCCGCTGGCTTTTCTGGCTTTTCTTCCGACAGAATCAGAAGGTCAATTGACAACAGTTCATAAGGACTCTCATAAGAAATCAATAAACGTACATCAATTCCAACATTTAAATTATTGGAAAATTACTAAAGCCTTCTGTGATAATTTCGGCAGCCACTCTAATATGGCGCTTCTATCCATGCCAAGAATCTCAACATAGTAACGATGAACGATCGAAAAATACAATAATAGTATGGATAATCAAAACAGAACAAAATCCATAATTATCTCTTAAGAATTGGAAATAGATTGCTCTGATACCAGTTGTAAAAAATAAATCTTAAGTTGAGAGATCTTGATGAACAATATCTCTTTTCCACTTCTTAAGAAATAATAAGCATGATGATTAATCAAAGTTGCGGAAGCGTACCGGAATCCATTGCTTGCAATCGATCCTCGGAGATGATCTTCAATCTGTAGATTTCCTTAGGTTTCCGAAGAGTTTTGTCGATGGGAAACAAAACAAAAGATCGTCTGCAAACTGGGACCATAACCTCCTATTTATAGAATCCAAAGGTTGTCTTTTTTCTAATTTGGCCCCTCAACAAATTAGAATTAGCACATGGTATCCACAATGTTTTATTCATAACAATTAAGCCCTTAAGTCAAATTACATAATTCCAAAATTTAGATCACAATATTTTTGACTTATTTAATTGATGACCATACAACATTTATAATTACATTATGGCCCTAAAATTCTAACACACTTCTCTAATACTTACTCAAAATATAGAGACAAAACACATAAGAGAAATGAAATGTGTTCGTACTATTTTCATTCCGGCTTACGTTTATTAGTTTAATTGATATTCAAGCTGATGGATCATAAGGAAATATTTATATCAGTGTAAGTTGAATATCTGGTCAACTAAAATAAAGGAAATATATATAGAGTAAAATGAAGATTTTCATCTCAATGTTTATGCCTATAAATCAGTAGTCTCAGAAACTGACATTAAAAAGGATACTCAGTGTCATAAGAAAAACAATGATATCTCAAGGAGTATCCAGTTGAAGTATTGTTGCTTGTTTTATTTTGTGAAAGGGAATAGGAAGATTTTCAGCAAGGAAATCATGTGGTAGAAGAAAGGTGGCTACATATTTTAGTGTCTAAATATTAGAGGTGAAAAAGAATGATACGTGTGACTCTTTTAGAGAATCAAAAACACTTCTGTTTCTTCATGAACGTGATGGATATATTAGCAATCTATAGTGGCATTCAGTTAGCGTGCTGAAAGCATTTTGTTAATTCCAGGAGAGCAAGCAAATCTGTTGCTCTATTTTTGTCTCTGTCCTTGCACAGCCAATTTAGACCTTGGCGTTCAATCAGAGACCTAAAATCTTTTGTAGTATTTCATCGCGGGAAAGATCAAGTAATTAGGGCAGACTTGCCATTCCATTGTTCCTAAAACTAAGTTTAATTTGTTTATTGATCTCAAAAGGATTTTACTGTGCAAACTCCGTGCAAACTTTAATTAATTTTTCGATTTGAATTTTTTTTATACTTAAAACTATAATTCAACCATTAAACCCTAAAGGCAAAATCTTATTAACATAACCGAAAACTCAAAAAAATCACCCAAAAAAATTGAAATATGCTTTATCGCTCACGTCGTCCGCACAGTGAAGTCCGCAGCACAAATTTGTTGTGTGTGAGTGCACAGAGAGAGAGAGAGAGAGTTTGTGTGTGTTTTGTTATGCTAAGGACTTTACCGTGCAAACTTCGTGCAAACCTCAACCAATTTGTCGGTTTGATTTTTTTTTTTTGTGCTTACCACTATAATTCAATCACTAAATCCTAAAAGCAAAGTCTGATTAGCACAACTGAGAGCTCAAAAAAAACAAAAAATAATAAAAAAAACCTTCTTTGCTGTGGTCGCGCATGCCGTCCGCGGTATAGCATCCGCAATATATATATATATATATATATCCCATCATGCTTCTATTATCATTGCATGTCCTTTTACCTTCCTCCTGGTATCTTAACTTCTTTTAGGCCATTTCTTCATTTCCCAAATCTTAGTATTTCTCCTATTCGTTTTGAGTTTGATGTTCTATAGGCAAAATTTTGGTTTTCCCAATACTAACCATTGTTGGTCGTCATCAAGCCTTATTTCTTGATACCTATACTTTCCTGTGTTTTCACTTTTCTCTCTCAGGGTTTCAGGTGGTCCACTAGAAGACTGCATCATGGATGAGGACGGAGACGTGGCAGATGAGTTCTTGAGTGAAGTCACAACTGAGATGCTCCCCGATGAGAACCAAACAGCTCCACATAAGTTACCCACCGTACTACTACTGTCATAGCCAGTTAGCCATAAGGAATCAGGTCATTGTTGCCGGTGGGAAAATACATCAGAGCTTAGAATCCTAACCAATATTTAGAATATGGTGGCTTGGAAGATCTTGAAATGTCATTGAGCTATCCTCAACATCTATGCAAAAGGTGGATCCGTCACCCTAACGGCCCCCTGGTCTCTGCCCCACAAGTGTCCAGAGGGGGTAAATCACGGTGAATGCTGGGCAGATGAGGCACCCAGGCGCGAGAGATTTTTTTTAAACAGCAACCGAGGTTTTACCCCCGCGCATACCGTCGACCCTCAAAACCCACGCCCTCCGATGCAAGCGGCGAGTACCTCACCAGCTGATCCAGCCCGTGGGGGCGCTATCCTCAACATCTAGCAATGTGCTAGGGTGGTTCAATTATGTAAACTAGAATAGTATGTCCTTTGAGTGTGAATAAGTTATGCTCTATTTTTGCAAAGCAGACAAATCAAATGGAAAGATCGTCAACTATCAGTCAGGTAAAGTTCGAACAACTAGATTATCAAAAAATAAAATAGCATGTCTTTTCTTTGCATTGCTTCATGTTGCATTACAAATCTTCGACTGTGACGATGTGCAAGGACTTGTAATCCCTTGGACACTTCCCTAGCAGTGCCTGTTTGGTCAAACTAACAGTTGCCTTTTTGTATTTTCAACATTCAAGAATGAGCTAATGAAGCTCTTGATGTTTCCTTCACAAAAACCCATCCGTGAAATGGTTGTAACTGGTCTATCGAATTTATGTATGTTGCAAGTTTTGGCGCTTTGGTGAAATTCGGTTCATTATTTTTTGCATTCTCAAAGAATAATAGTTGTTTATGTTTGGTTCAAAAAGTAAATTTACAGCGAGAATTGTTATTTATTTTATTATCTTCCATAATATTCTTCTATTAAATTGTTTTTAATCATTCACGATGTTTGTTTCTTAATTCAGGATCATCATGTAGATAAAAAGAAAAGAAAAGTATTGCAATAAAATATTTAAACAAACAACACTTTCAATAATGGCAAGTACCTTTATTGAGGAAGCGTGGATGTATATACAATTAAGAAACTTAATAACTCCTCAATCAATTTAGCAATCTTACAAAAAAAGATCTTGCAATCAAGTACATAACAAGCCGATAATTATACACAGCAAAAACTCAGCCAGTAGAACTTGGAGTTTAGATGATATAATTTCCATCCGCACAATAATAGCGACTCTAGGAGATGAGGACAGTTATCAATGCTTTCTCCTAACTGTGGCTGCAATAAAGATAATAAATAGGGAAGTTGGAATCAATAAAGAGGTTTTGCCCTCCATGAGTGAGCTGTCAGACTCTTCTTTTCCGTCTCTGATCATAAGGAGCTCAACATGAGCTGAAAAGTAACAAAAAATCAGTTAGGTTTGATTGTCGGAACAACCTCAGGCTTATACTTCTGTTCCGTGGTTTCCAAAAGAGGGCGTTTGCCTTCCATATATGTACTTGAAGAAAAGTTCCAGGCACCCCATAGCCATACCTGGAGATCAATGAGCTTTAGTGTTCCTCTTTTTCATCTCTGATCACAAGGAACCTGATGTTTTGGCCACCTAACCCTCCAGGTAAGTTTCTCTGCTTCCCAGATCTGCAAAGCGACAAAATTAATTTGACTCCAAAGGTCATTCACAAAGATCAACTTAAATCATACAGAACATCCACAATAAATAGTTGAAAAGCAGGGGGATTTAATGATGTACAATTGTAGAGAACTGGTTAGATTAATCTTACGAATTAGCATATGTTTATTTTCTTGCTCTTAACATAAATGGGTTTTGAAATTTGTTTCCTTAGTGGACTCAAGTAAAGATTCCAACAAAATCAATGTCATAGATCAGTTGTCTTCACTAGTGTTGTAGCGCCAAAGGAAAACAGGTTCAGGTAAAACAAGCAAGCGACTTTGGTTACACTTTTGGAAATCAGAATAATTATTTCTTTCATCCTCCCTTGGAATAAATTTTCCATTTGTTCAACAGGAACAAACATGGATAAAGAACCAATAATGACAGAATTTACTTACCATTATTAGCTAGATTGCAATACTGACTCATTGAGAAATACTTGATGAGAATTGGAATCAGCCATCCTGAGTAACCAAAACATCCATATTTTCTGATACCGGATAGTGATGGAATTAAGTATAATATCAGTGATCTACGGTACTGATAGACAAGGTTGTGTTTCTGCAGTTCGTTTCAGTAGAGAATGCCCTGCAACCAACAAACAAAATTCCAAAACATTATATGCAAACTGAATAAAAGCAAAGTTATGATAAACTTGAATTGATAAAAAGAAACAAAACAAAGAGGGAAAAAATGACATAAAACTCACACCTATGGAAGCATGGATAATTTTTATTACAAATGGAAGAATCAAATAGAGATACGAGGAGCTGGTTTTTTGTTTTTAGTTCCTTGATGTGCCTATCTATGGATGTAAAACTTCCTGGCGATGTGTTTTAGAGGATAACATCATGAATCATGATGGATACACACCTTCCATATACACAGCACCTTTTCCTTTTAACAAAAGAAACAAACTCTTGTAAATAGATATCCAGGACCATATCATTTACAGAGTTCCATTTTATGCTTCTGCAACCAAATAATGCAGATAGTTCCACTTCATTGATACTAGATAGAACACAAGGTACAGGACAGCAAAAACATACGACGGATATATACAGGAAAAAGCCTAAAATGGCATTCTTCCATCTAGGTGGCAAGCTTAATGTACAAAAAAACAGCTTGCAATTAGGGACACCAAAAATAAGACAAATCTCACGCTGGTGCAGGATGTGGTGGGCTCATTTTACATCGATAAAGCTCACCAGAGAAGACCTTTAGAGGACATTGTTTCATATTACCATCAAAAGAAGCAGAAGAGTTTGAGGATCAAGAGTAGGATGACTAGGGTAAGAGGGATAAGAGGAACCTTATTACTCTATGGTTTCTTCTACATTGGCATCTGATGATTCATATGCCACATCAATGTAACTTAGAACAGATTTCATAGTTAGACCTGGAAAGCGATATGGGCTATTTGGTCGATGATCTATTCGAATGAAGGGCCATCCCATTGTTTGAGCAGCTTCGCATTCTTCGTTTCCATCTCCTATCACACAGAATCTGGCATTTTCACTACCAAACCGCTCCTTGATCCATGAGAAGCACCGAAGTTTGCCTACTTCCCATGAGCTGTAAACTGTAGGACAAAAATAAAAATGGATTAAGCTTCAGAGCTTAATCTTAAGCTTCCTCAAATAAAAGAATTCATAAAAAATGTTAGCTTTTCTAGTAGAGAAGTATGGGATGAAAAGAAAAACATTGTCAACGAGCCACCTCCGCAACAAGGGAACAGCTCCGGTTAAGCCAGATAAACAAGTGTAATTGTCACTGGAATCTTTTCCCCTACTTTCTAAACATTTTTCCTTTTTTTCCCATTTTACCCTTTATCCTTACCTTCTGGGCTAAGGAAAAAAGTTTCATCGAGATTCTCATATTTAAACAAAAACAAGGTAAAAAAAATAATCGAAGAAACAGAAAGCATACCATTATTAGCTGGGATAACATCATCTAACTGATAAAGCAAGCACTTGGCAAGACTAGGAATCAGTGACCCTGAAGTAACCAAGACGTTAATATTCTGGCACTTAGTCCTTTTCAATGTATGCTTCAACAGAGCATGTGCTGCCACAACCAAAAATCAAACAAAAATTATAGACAAATCAAGCAAAGCTTATGAAAAAATAAATCTGGCTACCTAACATTAAAAGATTTGATGCAATAGCACATCGCAAAAATGGAGAATGCATATAATTATTAGCCAATTGGAGAATAAGTAGACATTTGCTGTTTTAGCCTTGTTCATTGTTGTATATTTTCCTTCAAAGCCATGAAGGTTCTCAAATCCATCATTGTCCAACTCATTAAATTATTTGGTGAGGTTATGTTTTTTTCCTCTTGACAATGAATCTAGGTAACTTACAAAAACATAGGCAGCTTCAAACATTAGAAATCAAGAAATCTTGTTTCACCATAACCCTTAAATTAATCCATAGGAGCATTGCATAATAATGAAGCAAAAACCAAGTGCGAAATATAGCAATTTTCCAACATGCACCTGTCCCAGGAAAGCCACTAGTGCAGTTATATATCAACATCTTGGATATTATATGCAAATTCCCACCATTTTCAAATAATAGCGTGACTTACTGCCTTTCTACACCATGTAGTTTTTTTTCCGTCGAACATATACAAGGTCCATATTAATCACAGTTGTATGCAAGTTTTCAGGTTATTTACTACTGCCCATGCACATTATCTTTGTCCACAGCTCGAGAATGCAATGATTACCTATCCAACGAGATCATTGCTTAAAATCAATCATTTGACTTATATTTTACTTCATCAGGTACCAATGGCAGTGGACATAGTATATAAATTGGATTTTGCTTCACTAGGTAATGCAGCAGTGGCACGACTGAATAACAGCGACAAGCTACTATCTCTAACATGTGAACATGGTGGGAAGTCACAAAAGTAGGTCATGCGT
>JAGFNQ010001457.1:0-35814 GCA_024364735.1 Boesenbergia rotunda | reverse complement strand
GACTGTGAAATCCTCTACCACCCAGGTAAAGCTAATAAAGTGGCAGATGCACTGAGCAGAAAATCCTGTGCAACACTGATGTCCCTTTCATCACTGTCTTTACCACTTCAGAAAGAAATAAAAGATTTTGGAGTCGAAGTAATAGTTGGGCAATTTTCTGCATTGACCCTAGAGTCAACCCTGCTTAAAGATATACAAGAAAAGCAAGATCAAGACCCAGAGATCCAGAAGATCAAGCAGGGGATCCAAGAGGCAGAAAATTCAGAGTTTCGAATATCAGACAGTGGCATACTCTATTTTGGAGACCGCCTTTGCGTCCCCAATGATGAGGAACTAAGAAAGAATATTTTAGAAGAAGCCCACAGTACCCCGTACTCTATGCATCCTGGTTCTACCAAGATGTACCAAGATTTAAAGCAAAGGTTTTGGTGGTCTGGACTCAAGCGAGACGTGGCCAGATATATCAGTACCTGCTTGACCTGTCAGAGAGTCAAGGCAGAGCACCAGAGACCAGGAGGAGTTCTACAGCCTCTTCCCATTCCAGAGTGGAAGTGGGAAGAAATATCCATGGACTTTATCACAGGTCTTCCAAGAACCACCCATGGACATGATGCAATTTGGGTGATAGTGGACAGGTTGACCAAATCTGCCCACTTCCTAGCCATCAAGTTATCGCATTCGATAGAGCAATTAGCACAGCTGTATGTGAAAGAAGTGATCAGGCTTCATGGAGTTCCGAGGTCGATCGTGTCTGACAGAGATGGGCGATTCACCTCCCATTTTTGGAAGTGTGTTCAGGACGCCCTAGGCACCAAACTTCAGTTCAGCACAGCTTTCCATCCTCAGACAGATGGACAGACAGAGAGAGTAAATCAGATTTTAGAAGACATGCTCAGGGCTTGTGCATTGGACTTTAAAGGTAGTTGGTGTAAATTTCTGTGCTTAGCCGAGTTTGCCTACAATAATAGCTATCAGGCCACCATCAGGATGGCACCTTATGAGGCATTATATGGCAGGAAATGTAGATCACCCATATGTTGGCAAGAAGCTGGTGAGAAGAAAGAAATGGAGTCAGGACTAGACAGCCAGACTGAGCTTATAGATGAGACCACTCAGGCTATCCAGACGATCCGCCAGAGGATTGAGACTGCCCAGAGTCGACAGAAAAGTTATGCTGACACACGCCGTAGGCCACTTGAATTCCAAGTTGGAGATTCAGTATTTCTTAAGGTCGCTCCCATGAAGGGAGTGGTGAGATTTGGCAAGAAGGGCAAGCTAAGTCCTCGCTACATAGGACCCTATGAGATTATAAAGAGAGTTGGGAAGGTAGCCTATGAGCTGGACTTACCAGAGGATATGTCAGCTATCCATAGTACATTTCATGTCTCTATGCTAAAGAAGTGTATTCACGACCCTAGCCAAGTGATTCAGCCTCAGTCAGTACAGATCCAAGAAGATCTTAGTTATGAGAGCAGACCGACACAGATAGTGGACAAAGCAGTTAAAAGATTAAGAAACAAAGAAGTGCCACTAGTGAAGGTCATCTGGCAGAATCAAAAGCATGAAGAGGCTACTTGGGAACGTGAGGACAGCATGAGAGAACGATATCCAGAGTTATTCTAAGTTCGAGGACGAACTTTTTATAAGGTATGGGGGATTGTAACGCCCCAAAATTCCCATTTTTAGTTTTTAAAGTCCTTAGAATTATTTAGAAATAGTTTAGAAATATTCTAGATATTTTTAGGAATTTTTAGAGTATTTTTATGGAATTTTCCGAGTCCGTTTGGTATTTTTGGAAAAAAGGGAAAAAGAAAATAAAAAGAAAAAAAATTAATAAAACACTAAAGGGGCAGCCGGCGCTCGAACCCCCGACCACCACGAAACCAAGGGAGCGCGCGGCCAGCTGGGCTAGGTATCAAGCACAGAAAAGAAAGGAGAGACCTATATTTAAGGGGTAGTTAGGTCGAATTGCCCCATAAGTATAAATGGAAAAAAACCAGTTTAGTGCAGCGGGTGGATCGAACCCGCGACCACCACGAAACAGCCCGCGCGCACAACCAGCCGAGCTAGGGTATCAAGCACAGAAAAAGAAGGAGAGATTTATATTTAAGCCGTAGTTAAGTTAATCCGCCCCCTTAAGTATAAATAGCTAATTAAAGAGAGAAGTTTTATTTTCTCTCAAACCCTCTCCCTTCCCCTAACCTGCGCCGACCCTCTCTTCCCTCTCCTCTCTTGGGCGACACCAACACCAAGCCAAGAGGGCCGACCGAGACCCGTCTCCAAGAGATAATCCTATATTCGGGATCCCCGCGACGAGAGGAACGCGTAGACGTAAAGAATTCTTCGAGATCTTAAGTTTTCTCCGAGCTCTAGACCTCTATCTTGGTTGTAAGTCCAAGATATCAATGTAAGTACTGCTCACCTGCAATAAGAGGCGGTTTTACCGCGAGAATTTCCTTTAAAAGTTTTTAAAAGAGAATTTTTCCTTTTTGCTTCAGTTTTGCATGTGATCTTAGTTTTTATATGCTTGTATATGTTTGATAAGCACCCTATATGAGATTAGGGACCAAGAAAAGCTATGAGAAAAGAAAAGAAGATAAAGATAAGAAAAGAGAAGGCCAAGGCCTTAAGAAAATCCCCAAAAGTCAAGACTTAGGGATTTTAGCACGCAAGGTGCTCCAGAAAATGCCAAGGCATTTACAGATAAGAAAGAAAAGAAAGAAAAGCTATTTTATTTTATAAGGCCAGTACCCGGCGTCTAAGGGCGTCGTTAAAGAAATCCAGGTGTCCAATTCCAAGGTCTTGGCCCTGGTAGACCAAGGTCTGCTCTATTAGGATTGGTGGCTCGCTACCCCAACCTTTTAGGGAACGCGCATTCAGATGGTACTTACGTCTTCAGTGGATCCAAGTGATTAGTATTTTCAAGTATATGCTTTAGCAAAGTTTTCGAAAATACAAAAAGTTTTCAAAAGATAAAGAATAGCTAAAATTTCAAGTTGAGCCAAGAAAAGTAGATTGAGATTATTTATTGCTTGAGTATGCATGTTTTGAGTTATACATGTTTAGTTTAGTTTTCTTTCAAGCATATCAGTATCTCATATGATTTTCATATTGTTCTAGAAGCATGTATGCATATTTCGAGTTTTTGTGAGCTAGATAGTACTTACTAAGCTTTTGCTTATAGATGCATTTCCTCTTATTGCAGATAAAGGTAAAGGCAAGCAATTCTGAAGGAAGACGACGAGGCGGTGCTGAGTAAAGTGTGTGTGGTGGCTGAGTATGGAGAGATCTTCGAGACAAGACAATTTAACTATTCAAACTACAATGTTATAGTTTATTCAGATTTTAAGTTCTTGTTTTATGGAGTTAGTAAACATTTAAGTTTTGGATAGTTTTACATGCTCAATTGCTTAGAGTAGAGTTTCCATGTCATTTCATTTAGCTTATATAATCTTATGCTTGCATTGGATGAGTAGAAATGTGAGTAGATGGAGATATTGATACTTTGTTAGAAAATAGACGCATGTGCCAAGATAGTATCAAATTCTCTTTGAACTAAGTTTTTATTGCTTAAATATGTCTAGAAAAGTTGCATTCATATTCCATAATGCTTTAGAAGTGTTATAGAACCTTGCATGATGAGTTTAAATGGTTAGAAGCAAAGATTGGTACAAACCTTAGTGTTAAAGTTTAAATAGCTTTTAGTAGTTTGTTTTCTTCCATAAAAGTCCTAAATTCAAGTTTGTGGATTCGTTTGATTGGCTAAACCTTTTAGGAAACTGACATAGAGTATAGAAATGGCATCATAGTGTTATATGGCCCGAAATTGAAGGAATGGTGGCCTTGGACAGCAAGGGCCGAATTCTGTAAAACAGAATACAGCCGTATCAGTCGACTGCCACGTCATCAGTCGACTGATACAGGC
Source organism: Boesenbergia rotunda (assembly GCA_024364735.1). Classification (NCBI taxonomy): domain Eukaryota; kingdom Viridiplantae; phylum Streptophyta; class Magnoliopsida; order Zingiberales; family Zingiberaceae; genus Boesenbergia; species Boesenbergia rotunda. Next base: position 31,889 of record JAGFNQ010001457.1, on the reverse strand, counting down.
TGTTTAAGAAGGGTAAGGTTATTTTCGATAAGTATTAGCTATGGGTTCGAGAAGAGAGTATGACATGGTATTATTATACATGATTTGCTTAAGTTAGAATATAATTGTTAGCAGAATCTAAGAATTTAAAAAAAAAAAAAAAGATTTCCGCATTTTACTTTTAGTCATGTATCAAAAGTAGAGAAGTAGAGAGAAGTAACGATCCGTCTAAGACAGGAGAAGGCGGGTCGCTACATCAACTCTCCCAGTCGGACGCGTGGCTGCCCACACCCACTGACCATTACCAGACCCGATCCCGGACACTCGGACCTGCCGGTCGGCGCTCGGGGTACAAGCTATCTCGCCCCTACGCGCCCTATGTCATTATATCCAGGATAAGACCTTGCTGTCGGGGTATTGCATGTCTTACTCATCTCTGACACATCTCGCTGTCAGTCAGTCAATTTAGTACTTCGTACTGCTCGAGCACCCCCCACCATGTCGCGCCCCCACTGAGTGCTCTCATACGAGTTGACAAGTATCACACCCTTGTCTCGTCAACACGGACAAGGGTTGTCAGCTCCCCCGGCTATATAAATTCTTCACTTCTCCTACCGCAGGTATGCGCGCGAGCTCTCACTACCACTGCATTTCAATTCAACTCCACTATATTTCCTGCGGATACTGACTTGACCGTCGGAGTACCTGACCGAGAAAATCCTCCGGCGGGTTTACTAACGGTCATCATTTTACAGGCAGGGGCCAACTCAGAGCCAGGGCGACGCCGGCCACCTCACCCGCTCGTGATGCCCAGGGGACCATCCGGCCCTTGAGACCGCCACCTCACTTCGCGACAGGAACAGATACCAAAACTATCATTGTGCTTATTTATCATAGAATATTTTGAAAGCACAACAAAAATCTTCCACACATTAAATCGCAATCCAAACCACGTCTATTTATCTTAAATTCTCTTCGTACATAAAATAGAAAAATTGATAGGAAGAGCGAAAATGGGAGAGTGAATGGTAGAGTGAATGACGTGGCACTTTGCATGTAGCGATCTCCGACGGATTCACCGTGCCTCACAGGGTATAATATGATTCGGGGCAGCGGCCGAAGGCCACCGATGGTATCCAAGCGATAATCAGACGTGTACATATAAAGTATCACGTCATTTACTCAAGTATCACATCATTTATTCTACCATTCACTTTTCCATTTTCACTCTCTCTGTCCCAGCTCCATAAAATATTAGATCATTTAATTAAAATTTAATTTCTTTAATTATGATTAATCATATCGTTAATCAAATATAAATCCATCAGATTTAATATGGACTTAATCCTCCGTAAGACACACGGCCATAAGACGACCTACTTCGAAGTCAACTCTAGTCATTGAACACTATTTCTCCTTTGACCTGTGACTTTCCATTCTTACCCATTCCATTTCTAAAATATTCAAATCGCATAAAATAATTTTAAAATTATAAAATCATGTATTTATTTTTTATTTTATTACTAATCAACTAACTGATAAAAAAAAATTATAAGTCGGATTAAACAGTCAACTGATATTTTTTTACCCATCGAATTAATTTTCTATTGTATCTCAATTTTAAAATTTAAGTAAAAATGAGTCGATGATTTATTTTTTAATAAAAATTAATATTAAATAAAATCAGTTAATAGATTAAACGATTTCAAAATGATATAAAATTAATTTTTATATTTTTAATAGTTCTCGTGATTGTATCTACGACCTCAAATATTAATTTAATCTAATATATTAAGAAGAGTGATTTTTTAAACGTGAATGTGTTTGAAAAGTTCAATTCGTATTCAAAAAATCACTACTCTCAACGTATTGGGTTAAATTTACATTTGAATGCATTGATATAATCAGGAGAATTAGACGAACATATAAGAGTGTTTCATGTCAATCCAAATCGTTTGGTCCATCAACCGATTTTGTCCAAAAATGGTTGATGGACCAAATGAATTGGTTGATGACCAGGCGATCTCGGATTGACATGAAACTAGCTCTTATGTATTCGTCTACTCCTCTTAATTATATTTATAATCTCAAACATCAAATTGACTTAATATATAAGGAGCAATGATTTTTTAACACGGATTAAATTTTTTGTTTGGTCTATCAATCGATTCATGTTCAAAAAATTATTACTCTAACATATTTGGTTAAATTTATGTTTGAGGACATGAATATAATCAAGAGAATTAGACAAACATATAGGAGTTAGTTTAATATCAATTCGATGTCATTTGGTCTATTAATCGATTTTGCCCAAAATTGACTGATGGATTAAATAACCTTAGATTGACATGAAACTAATTCATATGTGTTCGTCTAATTAATTCTCTTGATTATATTCATGTTCTCAAATATAAATTTAACTAATATGTCGAGTGATCCTGTCGGGAAGTGAGTAGGACGCCCTTATAGCTGAGTGGGTCTCCGGGAAGGGCGAGGTCGCTGAGGTGGCGTGACGAGCTGGATCGCGTCCAACCTGCAAGGCAGAGACTGTTAGAACCCGCCGGGAAAAGTCGCCGGTCAGGCACTCCGACGGTCAAGTCAGTACACGACGGTGACGATGGAAGGCAATAGAACAGTATGAAAATTGCACTATCGCGCGTACCTAGGAAATACGGAGTGAGAGGTATATATGGCCGGGAAAGCTGACAGGTTTCTGCCCCGCCTGCCACTTGTTATCACCTAGCGAGGACAGGGTAAGACATGTCCAGCGATGGCAGGGTAAAGTAGCACATGCTGTATTAAGGAAAGAGGCACTGTCAACTTAAGGGTGGCGCCGTTGGACGCCGCTCGACCTGACACCAAAGCATGTGGTCGAGGTATGGGGAACAAGATGTGGCAGACGGATCAATACCCCGGCGAGATATCCGTCACTTGGGACCAGAACGGCTCTGGTCTTGCGCCGACCTTGTACAACTTCTGGTAGTCTGATGTCAGAGAGTGGTTGTGCCGACTGGGGCACGGGGTAAGGAGGCCAGCTGAGGGCCTATGAGGGTGCCGACTGGGGCACTGAGCAAGGAGGCCGGCTGAGGGCCTATGAGGGTGCCAACTGGGGCACTGAGCAACATCACCTTCGGCTTGGGCTTATTCCCGAAACGTGGGCCGCCACGCATCAGCGAGAAGCCGAGCCGGGGTGAGTCTTAAACTATTTGACTTAGGAGAAGGCCCCTACCATACTATGTAGACCTTGACACAGAATACCGCGGGCCTCTTATTTAGCGGGATCGTCCAGATCACTGGCCACCTTCCTTCTGACCGAGCGCCAGGCTGTCGGGCCAGGTCACACACAAGCCGCCCCGGGATCATCGAGAGTAATGATATTTTAAATAAAAATTTGAATTTCAGAACACATTCACGTTCACAAAATCACTAGGTCAAATTGATATTTGAGAGCGTAAATATAATCAGGAGAATTAAATACATATGAACTAATTTCATATCCATCTAAGATCGTTTGATATATTAATCAATTTTATTTAAAATCAATTTTTATTAAAAAATATAAATCGCTCGATTGATTTTTAAAATCACTCAGACTAATTTATTTAAATTTTATAATTGAGATATAATAATCAATCCATTGATATTTTTTTATGAATCAATTAATTAAGAATAAAATGAAAAATAGATACATCTTACCCAAGAATATTTCATAAACTATACCCGCTTAAATAAAAAGCTGTTGATTCTTCCACGTTGTTGATACCGCCCACATGAGGAGACACGGAGGGCCCACCGATTCTAACTCTACAATGTGCCGTTCATAGGTCAACCCTGATATTCGTTGAACGATGGCTTCACCCACCGCCGTGGATCCCACGGCGAGTCACCGGCTACCTTCGGCTCTCGGTTCAAGTCAAATCTAAATATGGCTGCCTGCAAAGTCAGACCTCAATTATTCAGCAAATAGAAAACACATTTACCGGTGAAATTTCAATCAAAATTTAAATATTTGGAAGAGAAAGGACAAATCCAGCTCCATTCGTTTTTTTTTTCAAAGGGTTGACTCGCGACCAACGCCCCATTATTTGACTTTTATGTCTTCTTCTGCAATTTTGCCAGGGGAATGCAAAAATGTCAACCCGTGGATTAGATTCTTGATGAGATATCGGCCGTTCGATCTAGAACCGGCCTGATCGTTGACCATTTACTTTTCTCTCTATTAAGCCCTCCCTTTCCTTTCTTCCTCTTCCAAATCTTGATTTGATTCTCTTGAAGCTACGATTTTTGCAGTGGTTTACGGGGATCGTCGGGGATGGCCGTCGATACGATGGGGTACGGGAGAAGGGATGAACATGCGGCCTTCCGGGAGGCGGCGGCCGTCGGGCTTCGCAGCTTGGAGCGCCTCGTATTCCAGCTCTCCCACCAACAGTCGCCGCCGGATTGCCTCGAGATCGCGGATCAGACTGTGTCCAGGTTCAAGCAGGTGATCTCCGTCCTGAACCGCACCGGCCACGCCCGCTTTCGCCGCGGCCCCCTCCCCGCCGCATCCCCGCCGGCTGCGGAACCGTCGGAATCCCAAAACTTCGCCCCCGATGTTCCTCCTCCGACGGTGCCGACGTCGCAGCAACCCGTCACCCTGGACTTTACGAAGCCCCATGAGAACTTCAACCTCTCGGCCACGATGTCCGTATCTAGTTCGTCTTTCCTATCCTCTCTCACCGGCGGCGACGGCAGCGTGACCGGCAAGTTGTGCCCGGGACCCTCTGTTCTCGTCCCCGCGGCCGCCGGAGCAGCGGTCGTTCCTTCAGCCGGGAAGCCGCCGCTCGCGTCCTGCAACAAGCGAAAGCAAGGGGCCGACCACTCCCACTCCGCCAACGACTTCAAGTTAGCCGCCTCCGCCGGGCGCTGCCACTGCACGAAGAAAAGGTACGCCTCCTTCGTCCTCTGTTCTTCCCTTTCCGCGCACGTTAGCCGGCCAATATCCACTCCTCGCTAAACTCTGTCCTTCTGGTACATCTTAGCAAGAAGAACCGCGACAAAACTACCGTGCGCCTCCCGGCGATAAGCTCGAGGAACGCGGACATCCCGGCGGACGAGTACTCGTGGCGAAAGTACGGGCAAAAGCCCATCAAGGGCTCGCCTTACCCAAGGTCAGTAGTGGATCTAAAACGTCCGATTTCTGCCCCTTCGCTTCGTGGCTCGATCTGAACCGTCTCTTTCCTTCCTGATCTCTCAGGGGCTACTACAAGTGCAGCAGCGTTAAGGGCTGCCCTGCCCGGAAGCACGTCGAGCGGGCGCCCGACGATCCGGCGATGCTCATCGTGACGTACGAGGGGGAGCACCGGCACGGACAGATCAAGACCTTGGAGAGGCCGTCCGGTTGACCTCATCGTCGTCGTTGACTGGTTCAACTCCGCTGCGATTAGTAGCTCTGTTTAGTTAATTGGTTTGTGTGTTTTAGGGTCGTGACTTGTAAAGAAAGAAAGCGAACTTGGAATGTAGACTTTTTGACCGACAAAGAAAAGTGCGGTTATTCATTGCTGTCATTAATCCTTCTTTGTCGTTTAGTCGACAACAAGTCAACGGCACTGCCGCGTGCAAAGTCATATTTGTGATGAAGGTGTCCTTAGGACACCTATAATCATGTGTTAATCAAATATTATAATGCTTGATTAATGCATCATCTATATTAAAATCGTTATGACGAGCACGTTAATACGCTGACGCGATAAATACTTTCAGATATTTGAACGTGTTAATCGAACACCTAATTAGTCTGGTGACTGATCAAGTAAGTTCCTGATCGCTCAATCAGACCGATCAAGTAGGAGCCTGACCGATCAGGCTCCTGTCTGATCGGTCAGGCTTCTGCCAGACCGATCAGGCAGGCAGGCACCTGCCTATCTGAAAATAAAAAATATATTTAATTTCAATTTTAATTAATGATAAATATATTTAAAATTATTATTATTATTTATTTTAAATAATAATTATTTAAATGGGTAAATAAAGTTGAAAATAAAAAATATGTAGGTATGAGATTCAATATATGAGAGCATTAATACGTGAGAGAATGTGTATGTGGCATGTGGACCCCATAAATAATGGGGGTTGAATGTTAAACGAATGTGAGAGAATGAAGATGTTAATGTTAATGTGTATGTTGAATGTGGGTCTCATATTTTTTATGAGGTGGTAGGTGTTATAACGTTAATGGTGTTAAACGATTGTGGATGTCCTTAGTCGCGTACGTCGCGAAAATAAACACGAAAACGAAATTGGAGAGAATATCAATATTGATAATGGCGTAATAAGATGGAGAACAATCCTCTCTGTCTCGAAATGGCTCTTTCATCCCTAACTCACTAATGATGTACGGTAAGTCGTTCGATTACCGATCAGATATCATCGACAGTTTTCAACCATCGTCACGAACCAAATTATATTTTGGGGATACAGTGAATCTATCAGAGATCGTCGCAATTGCGATCTCGACGAATTCACAGTCGAATCTGACGAGATAGCAATTGTAGCGATTTTTATCGATTCACTATTCCTCCAGGATATCGTTTGATTCGGAACAACGATCGAAGACCGCTGGTGGTGTTCGATCGGTAATCGGACGACTCATCGACCATCGTCGACGAGTTAGGACATGAGAATAAAGGCATATTTGGGAAGGGGACCCGTTTGAACAATATGTGATTTTAAAAAAATTGTAAAGATTAGTATAGGGGTAAATTTTCATAAACTCCCCACGTACTAAGTCAACTTTGCATTCAATTCCTACACAAACTTTTCTTTGCATGCAGCCCCTGATGGGATTGACAAGATAGTTTGGTGAGTATTATTTGAAGAAAGTTGACTATAAAAGTTAGAAAATTGAGTATGTAAAGTTACATCCACCACATCAATAATCTGTGTACTCAATTTTCACTCTTTTATACTCAAGTTTCACTCTTTTATACTCAAGTTTCACTTATGTATACTCAATTTTTACTCTTTTATACTCAATCCATCAGGGTGTAAATGCAAATAAAATTTCACATGGAGACTCAATGCAGAGTTTGACTTGCCATTAGGAATTAAAGTCAATTTATCGTTAGTATAGATTGGTTTTCACCAACCAAAAGTCTTGGCTCTAGTTGAAAGGAAAAAAAATTATCATTTTATAATTCATAAAACGAGAGGAAAAAATTTTAAATATACTATCGTAACGAGAAGAGAAACAGTAAAGGTAGCGTTTCATTTTTGTTTTCTAGGGTCGTTTCATTTTTTTGAAAATATGATTTTTTTTTTTTAGAGAATATGTTTAGAATATATTTTTCACAATTATTTTTTAAAAAAGATATAGTATTTTTTGAAAAATTAAAAAATAAAATAAAATTATTTTCAAAGAAATAAAAAAATAAAAATAGAAAATAGAAAAAACAAACGTTTCCTAAATGAGAAAGTAAAGGAAGAGAAATAAAAAAGAGGGATGAGCACAGAGGCAACATATGATACCATGGAGTTGCAATGTTTATACGGAGAAAAGGGAGAGGAAGAAAAAAATAATAGAAGATTTACTAAAAAAATATTTTGATTTATTTTAAATAGATTAAATCCATTTAAATTTTAAATTTAATTTAGTCATAATTTGATTATATCAAATTCAAATTAATATAAGTTTAGCCAACATAATCTTTATTTTCGCACTTACTCATTGATTTAATTCGAATCCGATTTAATTTTAATTTGGCGCCCTCAATTCGTATCCTACTGATTAGTTTATCAAGTTATTATTATATATTTTATTTTTAAAATTTAATATTTTTAATTTTTAAAATCATGATATTTTCGAATAAACGTGGAATTGATAGCTTAGGTTGCGGATTTTTAAAATATATGATGATTTTAATTCCTGCCAATAAATAATAATGAATCGGATAATAAAAATGATGGCAATATAAAATATTAAATTTAAAAAATTATGAGAGGGGGCGCTCACACCCCCTCTCTCCCATGTGATCACGCCCAAGAATATTGAATATATCTATTGCACAATATATAACTGTGGGAGCGGGATATTAACTATGATTTCTTTTTTTTTTAACTTTGAGTTAAAAAAATATTAAAAAATTATGCATCATAAATATTATATCCTAAATATAAAAAGTATAGAGCCTTAATATTTAAACCTAAACACTAAACTCTAAATACAAATTAAAAAAAAAATACACGCCCTAAATATTATATCATAAATTCCAAACCCTAAACTTTTTTTAAAAAATTACACATAATTATTAATATATCCTAAATACTAAACTCTAAATCTGAAGTTAAAAAATAAAAATAAGTGATTTTTTAGCCAAAACAAATTTGAAAATTAACAAGGAAAGGTAGTTGATATCCTACGCAGGAATAACTCAGGAAAAATCGTCCGAGACCAACTCGGGAGAAAAGAGCCCAAGGTAAGCTCTGGCAAGGAGTCCTGAGGCTAGCTCAGGCTGGAGCTCCCAAGAGCACCTCAGAAGAGATGTGCTCGGGACTGGTGCAGACACTAAGATTTCCCAAACCTAGCTCAGAGAGCGGAGCCCGAGACCAACTCGGGAGAAAGAGTGTGGGTAAGGGAAGCTTATCATTAACGACGATATTGGCATATTTAATACACGTGACAACTGTTTCGAACGTCCTCTCTCTTGAATGAGAATGTCGGTTGACAGTTACGACTAGTAATACATGAGTTAAAGTGCATGACCACCATTACCAGGAGGTTCCTAGTAAACGACATTTGACAGGCAACTACGAATCAAAAAGCGAGGGAGTAGGGGGGGGGGGGGCAATTACAACAATGTGTGAGCACTCATCGGAGGAGAGTAACAAATATATAAGGTGCTTAGACCCCTAGGTAGGGGGGGCTTTTTAGATTAACTCTACTAATTTATTCTCCTTGCTCCTTCTCCATCGTTGAGTAATTTCTGACTTGAGGTCGGAGAGGGCTTCGCCGGAACTCCTTCTAGTGTACCCCTTTTTACGCTCGGGTTAACCTTGTAGGCAAGGGTCTCCTCCCTCGTCATCATCTGAGACTACTCGTCGGTGACCTGCCGTCCACGTCGTTCACTTCCAGAACAAGTTTGGCGTTGTCTATGAGAGACTAAACTAATTACCAGAAGAAACACTATGATGGCAGAATTGGATCCCCTGATCGCCAATGCTATTCGAGGGGTGCTGGAGCAACACCAAATTAAGAAAGCTGCGTCTCAACGAGCAGCACCAATACAGGACGATGCCCAAAGGGCATCCACCTTATACGCTCGGAATAGGAGATCCATCTCAGCTCCAAGACACCAATGAGACTCCACGGGAGAGATGGAGAGCCTCCAGCGTTCTGCGACAAGAAGAGCAAGGAAAAAGTGAACCTGTAAAGGTTCGCCTGAAGTATACCTCTTCGCCTTTTGTTCAGGACATCGTGGATGATCCCATGCCCAAGCAATTCCAAGGTTCTAGGATTGCTTATTACGACGGGAAAACAGATCCAGAAGATCACATTTGCAAACTTGAGAATGCAACTCTACTGTATCAATAAATTGATGGAGTGAAATGTCGGGTATTCTTGAACACATTGTCAAGAGCAGCGTAGAGGTGGTTCCAGAGATTACCTAAAGAATCTATAAACTCTTCTTGGAGTTTAGACAGTCTTCTTGCACCACTTCGCCATCAGCCGACGATATTAGAAGACAACGTTGAAACTTTTTGCCCTAAAATAGAAAAGCAAAGAGCCGCAAAAAGATTACATTCAGCGATTCAATCATGTGGCGCAAGATGTGTCGAGTGCAACTTCAGAGATCCTCGTCAGCGCCTTCACGCAATAACTCACCAAAGGAGATTTCTTCCGGTCTCTAGTAAAGAACCCACTGACCAAGAATGCAAACATCCCAGGACTTCTTATATTTTGTGTGATTTCCTGCCCCCCTTAAAATGTTTTGTCTCCGGCCAGTGCCCCACCTCCAAGTGAGAGCCGAGGTTTCCCTCTGCCTTAAGCATCTAGGGGGCAAACACCCACGTCTTAAGAGACAAGGGTTCCACGGGGACAACAAGGCTTTGTGGCTCTTAGCCGGGCATGTGCTGCTACGAGGCCAAGTCTACTCACCAAGAGGCAGTATGGTTTTACATTTCTTGGTCGGGCATGCGCAGCACCGAGATCAAGCCTACTTGTTGGTGCAATCTTGGTTAGGTCAGGGTTGACCTAGTTTGACAAAGCTCAGGTGAGCTTGAGTCTAGCAAGCTCGGGTGAGCTTGAGGTGTATGTTTCGATGTTTGACATTGATGTTTGAATTTGATAATTATGTTTGAATGTCGTATGGTGTCAAGTGGGTCAAGGTTGACTGGAGACTTGACTAGGTGAAGTCCAGGTGGATCGGGGAGATCGTGCGCTGGCATGGGAAAAGACCTAGTGGGACTAGGCACACCTAGTGGGACTAGGTGAAGTCCAGGTGGATCGGGGAGATCGCACGCTGGCATGGAAAAAGACCTAGTGGGACTAGGCACACCTAGTGGGACTAGGTGAAGTCCAGGTGGATCGGGGAGATCGCACGCTGGCATGGGAGAAGACCTAGTGGGACTAGGTGAAGTCCAGATGGATCGGGGAGATCACATGCTGGCAAGGTGGAAGTCTACCGAGAGACTAGACCTAACTCGAGTGTTAGGCAAACCTTGTGGGGAATCAGGTTAAGTCCTAGTTGGGAACTAGGCAGAAGAAGTCCAGGTTGGTCAAAGGGGTTGACCGTAAAATCTAGGTTGGTCAAAGGGGTTGACCGTAAAATCTAGGTTGGTCAAAGGGGTTGACCGTGAACACAAGTTGGGTTGGTCTCAATCGATTGGGTGATCGATTGGGTTGTTGTCTCGCGAAAACAAGAAGGATTTTAATCAATTGGGTAATTGATTAAGAAGGATGGTAATCAATTAGGTAATTGATTAAGGAGGATCTTAATCAATTAGGTAATTGATTAAGGAGAAAGTGAATCGATTGGGTAATCGATTAAGAGAGTTTGTTGCGAGAACAGAAGGTGGCTGAATCGATTGGGTAATCGATTCAGCCTTCTCTTAATCGATTGGTCAATCGATTAAGGGCAGTCTTAATCGATTGGCTAATCGATTCAGGTTCAAAAACTAGCCGTTGAACGGCTAGTATGACGTGGTAATCGATTGGGTAATCGATTAGGGAACCCTAGGCGTCGGGTATAAGGGTTTTCACGCAGGTTTTGAGCCATAACTCTTCTCCCCTTTTTCCTCCTTCATTGGTGCTATCTCAAGGGAAGTCTTGGAGGTTTTTGCTGCTGCATTTCCAAGGTTCTAGAGGCAACCACAAGCTTGAAGATAGCAAGGAAAGCAAAGTGAGCTTAATATTGTAAATCTTGTAAGATTTTCCATTGTATTTTTGCTTCCTCTTGTTGTATCTCATTGTAAGCTTGTAAGAGGTTTCTCCACCTCAAGAAGGAGACTTTCATAGTGTATGAGAGTGTGAGGAGAGTGGACCCTTGGATTAGTCACCCGACCGGGGTGGATACCAAGTAAAATCCAAGTGTTAGCGTTTGCTTGAAGTCTTCCGCCGCGACAAATTATCTACAAGCGAATCCAAGCTAATCACCCCCCCTCTAGCTCGTCTACCGGTCCCAACAAGTGGTATCAGAGCAAGGTTGCTCTTATTTGGACTCATCGCCAAGAGGGCAAGAGCTAGAGGAAGAAGAAGAAGTTGGAAGAAACCCTAATTTCAAGAAGTCATCATCAAGGGGTTTCAACTTCAAGAATGGAGTTTGGCTATGACACAAGGGCACCTCCACCATTCGACAAGGCGAATTTTGGTCTTTGGAAGTCAAAGATCGAAAATTATTTCATGATGGAGATAGAGCAATGGTTTGCTCTAATGGAGGGTTTTGAAGCTCCAACAAGCTCAAAAGGAAAACTCCTCAAGAAAAGCAAATGGAATGAGGAGCAAATCAAGAAATGCGAGGCCAACTACAAAGTGATCAAGCTATTGGTCAATCTTTTGCCAAGCAACATCTTGGACAAGATTGGAGAATTTCAAGACCCCAAAGAGCTTTGGAGAAAATTGGAAAAGCTTCATGAAGATCCCTCCACTCTACCAAATCAAGACAAATCCGAAGAGGGAAATTCATCAAGTGAAGAGGACTCGGAAGTTGAGAGGTGCTCAACATCCAAAGATGGAGCTCAAGAAGCCTCCACCTCAAGGGTTGAAGAGGAGCACATTATGACATTGACACCGGAACAAGAAAAGGTTTCAACATCATCATCCGAGGTCAATGAAGAAGAAGAAGAAGTCTCCACCTCTAGGATTGAGGGGGAGCAAAGGTCATTGATTCCGGAAAAAGAAGGAGTATCTACTTCCGGATCAAGTGAAGAGTCATGTCACACCCCTACAAGCAAAGGTATGAATATTTCAATTTACAAAAATAAAAATCATATCATTTGCTTTGAGTGTAGGGAAAGAGGGCACTACAAGAGTAAGTGTCCAAAATTGGTCAAGAAGAAGGTGCTAGTGGCACCCAAGACCAAAGAGAAGCCAAAGGAGGTCGGCCTCGTGGCAAAGAAGGATAAGAAGCACATTGTGTGCTTCTCATGCAAAGCAAAGGGACATTATCGAAATCAATGTCCAAAGGGGAAGAATCCGACCAAGGCTAAAAGAAGGAGCTCAAGTCAAGGGGGAGCCTCCAAGAATAACACTAAGGTACCATTAGGTAATGGTACTTATTTAAATCATGATAATATGCATGCTAAAAATAATTATTATCATTTCAATGCTATTTATCATGAAAATAGGAGGTATGAGAAACCAAAAGAAAAATATAGAGCCTTTCATGCTAGGTCTACCACAACCAAGGATAGGGAAGATTTTAGATCATCTAAGGATAGACCTACCCAATCCAAGGCCAAACAGAAAAATTACCAAGGCTATATTAGAAAACCAAGCCTTGAGGAGGTAATGATTGAAAATCAAGTTTTGAGGTCAAAACTTGATAAATTAGAAAAATCCCTCAAACGAATAGAAAATCTATTTAAGGGATCTAAGGATCAAAACCTAGATTTAGGAAATCAAGAACCCTCTAGGAGCAAGAGAGGTTTGGGGTACAAACCTAAGACTAAGGATGATGGTCCATCCTATCATAGAGTTCCATATAAATATGGAACTAAATCTAGGTCTAGGAGTCAAGTCAAGGTCGCAAGGGAAGCCATCCCTAGAGTTGACCAAGACAAGACAAAGGTGACTAAGGCTTCGGAGAAGCCTAAGAAAGTCTTCAAGAAGGTATCAAGGGAAGTCATCCCTAGTGAATACCTAGAACACCCAAGGAGCACCAATAGGTTTTGGGTTCCTAAGAATGTGTTCGCCACACCCTAGATAGGTCTAGGGAGTGTCAACTCTAATTGGAAGGGTAGTTAACCCAACCTTGATGAAGTTGGCACTTTGGGACATTTTCAAGGAACTACTACCCTTGAAAATGAAGGATTCATTTATTTACTCTAGGAGGAGTAAATTTGTGCCAAACTATATTTTTTGAGGATTAAACTTGATAAAGTTGGCACAACTAGGTTAGAATCCAAAGATAGGCCAAGTTGGGGAGTTTTGGCATTATCTTGGAAATTAGGGCAAATTTAGGATTATCAATGGCTTAGCGATGAGTTATTGATACTTAGATAGGAAATCTAGGTATTTTCTTTTATGCTTATATGTCATGTTTTGGATGCCCTATCACATGCCATGACATCATATTTCATCATTCATATTTATTATGAAAATATTACATGTCATGTCATACATGCATCATCTAGTTATAATATTATTTAAACTCTAATATGATGCATGTCATAGTCATTAATCATGCATAAATCAATTTTTATTGAAGTTAAGGACATTGGCATTAATTGACATCCTAGGTGGATGATCAAAGCTTATAATGTCTAGATAGAAATGCATGAACCCTAAGATTAGGGAGAACATGACTTTCACATCTTACTAAGACTATAAGGTGACTTGTGTGTGTTTTTGAGACACATTAGAAACAAGTGAGATGTTAGGGTGATGAACAAAACTCAAGGTGTTGATAAAGTACATCATATTTGAGTTTTAGTATCATCAAAACATGAAATTCAATGAACTCCAATCATTGGGAAAGCTAATGTACAAGTCATGTGCATTTAGCCCAAGGAACATGATTGGATATTATTTTTGAAAACCATTTTAAAACTATATTGAAAAACCTTGGTGAAGACTATCTTTTGATAGCACTCATCATTGATGAAATGGATACAAAACATGAAAAACATTGAAGTATTTCAATGGTTTCCAATTTTGTGTCAATCTTTGAAAAAGGAGGTTATTTTCATAGAAAATTATTTTTCCTTGATAGTATATGGTATAAATAATGTCTACACAAAATTTTAGAATTTTTCGAATTTTGTAGAATTATTTAGGGGTTTCTGAATTTCGGATCTGAAATTGTTTTCAGATTTCAGAAACTCCCAATCGATCAGGTGATCGATTGGGACCATAGCCAATCGATTGGTTAATCGATTGGTCGATCTTTTTGCGAGCACAGAAGCTCGCGTAATCGATCATTTGATCGATTACAGTCAGCCGTAATCGATTCGTTGATCGATTGAGGCTAGTTTAATCGATTGGTTCCCAACACCAATCGATTGATGAGACTGAAAATGTCTATTTTCAGTCCAATAACCCATTTTTGAGTAACCTACCAATCCCTAAACCCTAGAATTACTTTTATAAGTATATTTGGGTAAATTTCATTGTGAAATCAAAAAGGGAAACGGTTCGGTGAACATTTAAGGGTTAAGGAGAGGTTTTGGTTCAAGTTTTGAATCCCAAAATCTCAATCACCTCAAGTTGAGTTTTCCTAAAGGTTTTAGGAACTCAAAAATCATTGTTGGTGCAATGATAGAGGTTTAGAGCATGTTTTGAGGGGGAGATCTTCCTTAACAACATGTGGTTGAATTTTAATTTTTTTTTGGAGATTGGGAATCTTCATGAGTGCTCAAGGTTGAGCATAGGTTCAATGAAAAGTATGGGATTTTCATTGGGTATACCTTTGACCATATAGACTCTCAGGGAGAGTGTTTGATGTGTGTCAAAGGGGGAGAAAATTGAAAGGCTAATAGGGATTAGTCTTTCTCAAACATATTGTCAAACATCAAAAAGGGGGAGATTGTTGGTGCAATCTTGGTTAGGTCAGGGTTGACCTAGTTTGACAAAGCTCAGGTGAGCTTGAGTCTAGCAAGCTCGGGTGAGCTTGAGGTGTATGTTTCGATGTTTGACATTGATGTTTGAATTTGATAATTATGTTTGAATGTCGTATGGTGTCAAGTGGGTCAAGGTTGACTGGAGACTTGACTAGGTGAAGTCCAGGTGGATCGGGGAGATCGTGCGCTGGCATGGGAAAAGACCTAGTGGGACTAGGCACACCTAGTGGGACTAGGTGAAGTCCAGGTGGATCGGGGAGATCGCACGCTGGCATGGAAAAAGACCTAGTGGGACTAGGCACACCTAGTGGGACTAGGTGAAGTCCAGGTGGATCGGGGAGATCGCACGCTGGCATGGGAGAAGACCTAGTGGGACTAGGTGAAGTCCAGATGGATCGGGGTGATCACATGCTGGCAAGGTGGAAGTCTACCGAGAGACTAGACCTAACTCGAGTGTTAGGCAAACCTTGTGGGGAATCAGGTTAAGTCCTAGTTGGGAACTAGGCAGAAGAAGTCCAGGTTGGTCAAAGGGGTTGACCGTAAAATCTAGGTTGGTCAAAGGGGTTGACCGTAAAATCGAGGTTGGTCAAAGGGGTTGACCGTGAACACAAGTTGGGTTGGTCTCAATCGATTGGGTGATCGATTGGGTTGTTGTCTCGCGAAAACAAGAAGGATTTTAATCAATTGGGTAATTGATTAAGAAGGATGGTAATCAATTAGGTAATTGATTAAGGAGGATCTTAATCAATTAGGTAATTGATTAAGGAGAAAGTGAATCGATTGGGTAATCGATTAAGAGAGTTTGTTGCGAGAACAGAAGGTGGCTGAATCGATTGGGTAATCGATTCAGCCTTCTCTTAATCGATTGGTCAATCGATTAAGGGCAGTCTTAATCGATTGGCTAATCGATTCAGGTTCAAAAACTAGCCGTTGAACGGCTAGTATGACGTGGTAATCGATTGGGTAATCGATTAGGGAACCCTAGACGTCGGGTATAAGGGTTTTCACGCAGGTTTTGAGCCATAACTCTTCTCCCCTTTTTCCTCCTTCATTGGTGCTATCTCAAGGGAAGTCTTGGAGGTTTTTGCTGCTGCATTTCCAAGGTTCTAGAGGCAACCACAAGCTTGAAGATAGCAAGGAAAGCAAAGTGAGCTTAATATTGTAAATCTTGTAAGATTTTCCATTGTATTTTTGCTTCCTCTTGTTGTATCTCATTGTAAGCTTGTAAGAGGTTTCTCCACCTCAAGAAGGAGACTTTCATAGTGTATGAGAGTGTGAGGAGAGTGGACCCTTGGATTAGTCACCCGACCGGGGTGGATACCAAGTAAAATCCAAGTGTTAGCGTTTGCTTGAAGTCTTCCGCCGCGACAAATTATCTACAAGCGAATCCAAGCTAATCACCCCCCTCTAGCTCGTCTACCGGTCCCAACACTACTAACCGAGAGACAGTAGTCTTTTGCAGCTCTTGGCCGGGCATGTGCAGCACTGAGGCCAAGCCTACTCACCGAGAGGCAGTAGAGTTTTGCAGTTCTTGGTCGGGCATGTGCAGCACCGAGGCCAAGCCTACTCATCGAGAGACAGTAGGGTTTTGCAACTCTTGGCCGGGCATGTGCAGCACCGAGGCCAATCCTACTCACCGAGAGGCAGTAGGGTTTTACAGCTCTTAGCCGGGCATGAGCAGCACCGAGGCCAAGCTTACTTATCGAGAGGCAGTAGGGTTTTGCAGTTCTTGGCTGGGAATGTGCAGCACCGAGACTAAGCATACTCACCGAGAGGTAATATGATTTTACAGCTCTTGGTTGGGCATGTGCAGGACCGTGGCCAAGCCTACTCACCGAGAGGCAGTAGGGTTTTGCAGCTGTTGGTCGGGCATGTGCAGCACCGAGGCCAAGCCTACTCACCGAGAGGCAGTAGGGTTTTACAGCTCTTGGCCGGGCATGTGCAGCACCGAGGCCAAGCCTACTCACCGAGAAGCAGTAAGGTTTTACAGCTCTTGGTCGGACATGTGCAGCTCTGAGGCCAAGCCTACTCACCGAGTGGTAGTAGGATTTTACAGCTCTGAGGCCAAGCCTACTCACCGAGAGGCAGTAGGGTTTTACAACTGTTGGCTAGGCATGCGCAGCTCCGAGGCCAAGCCTACGCACCGAGAGGCAATAGGGTTTTGCAGCTCTTGGCGGGGCATGTGCAGCTCCGAGACCAAGCCTACTCACCGAGAGGCAGTAGGGTTTTACATCTCTTGGCCGGGCATGTGCAGCTCCGAGGCCAAGCCTACTCACCTAGAGGAAGTCTACTCACCGAGAGGAAGTAGGATTTTACAGCTCTTGGCGGGCATGTGCAGCTCCGAGGCCAAGCCTACTCACCGAGAGGCAGTAGGGTTTTACAGCTCTTGGCCTGGCATGTGCAGCACCGAGGCCAAGCCTACTCACCGAGAGGAAGTAGGGTTTTACAGTTCTTGGTCGGGCATGTGCAACCCGAGGCCAAGCCTACTCATCGAGAGGCAGTAGGATTTTACAACTCTTGGTCGGGCATGTGCAGCACTGAGGCCAAGCATACTCACCAAGAGGCAGTAGGGTTTTACCGCTCTTGGTCGTGCATGTGCAGCTCTGAGGCCAAGCCTACTCACCGAGAGACAGTAGGGTTTTGCAGCTCTTGGCCGCGCATGTGCAGCACCGAGGCTAGGCCTACTCACCATGGAGGTAGTAGGGTTTTACAGCTCTTGGTTGGGCATGTGCAGAACCGAGGCCAATCCTACTCACCGAGAGGCAGTAGGGTTTTACAGCTCTTGGGCGGTCATGTGCAACACCGAGGCCAAGCCTACTCACCACGGAGGTAGTAGGGTTTTTGCAGCTCTTGGCCGGGCATGTGCAGCACCAAGGTCAAGCCTACTCACTGCGGAGGCAGTAGGGTTTTTCCAGCTCTTGGTCGGGCATGTGCAGCACCGAGGCCAAGCCTACTCACCGCGGAGGTAGTAGGATTTTGCAGCTCTTGGCCGGGCATGTGCAGCACCAAGGTCAAGCCTACTCACCGTGGAGGTAGTAGGGTTTTGCAGCACTTGGCCGGGCATGTGCAGCAACGAGGCCAAGCCTACTCACCGAGACACAATAGGGTTTTGCAGCACTTGGCCGGGCATGTGCAGCAACGAGGCCAAGCCTACTCACCGAGAGGCAATAGGGTTTTGCAGCTCTTGGCTGGGCATGTGCAGCACCGATGCCAAGCCTACTTACCGAGAAGCAGTAGGGTTTTGCAGCTCTTGGCCGGGCATATGCAGCACCGAGGCCAAGCCTACTCACTGAGAGGCAGTAAAGTTTTGGACAGGTAAAGGTTCAACGCTACCCGCATAATATTCCGTATACGCTTTTTATTTATTAAACCGCGAGGCAGTGGAAATAAAGAATACAGCAGACAAACAAACAAAGCAATACCTCACCGAGTACAATTAGGGCGGAGATGGTTGGCGTGTTATGGCCTTTCCAGCCTCTTGCCTTTATCGACTTCTAGATAATAGCTACCCCCGATGGGCTTTTTGACAACAACATATGGTTCATCCCACTGCGGCTCCAGCTTCCCAGGGTCGCCGACCGGCTTGATCCTCTTCCAGACCTTGTCACCAACCTCAAAGCTACGAGCGATCACTCGGCGATTATAGGCTTGCTGCTTCCTTCATTGATAGGCTTCCAGCCGGGCCGCTACTTTATCCCGCACCTCAGAGATGTGGTCATGGTCATTCAGACGCTCTTGATCGTTGTCCTCCTTGCGATAGTATTGTCGTCGGGCAGACTCCTCCCCCACCTCCACCGAGATGACAATCTCAGCCCCATACACCAATTGGAAAGGGCTCTCGCCTATCCCTTCCCGGGGGTGGTACGATAGGACCACAGAATCCTAGGGAGCTCCTCCACCCAACTGCCGCCGACGTGATCTAGCTTTATCTTGAGTCCTCGCAGGATTTCTCGATTGACAATCTTGGCCTGTCCATTGCCCTGCGGGTAGGCTACCGAGGTGAAGGTCTGCTGAATGCTCAACCCCTCGCACCATTCTTTCGGCTTGCGTCCTGAAAATTATCTTTCATTGTCCGACACCAGCTTGTGGGGGATGTCGTACCTGCAAACGATGTCCCTCCATAGGACTTTCATCACTACAGCCTCCGTGATGTTCGCCAGGGGGTCCGCTTCCATCCATTTGGAGAACTAATCGACGAGGACCAACACAAACTTCTTCTGCTGGGGCCCAATGGGGAAGGGGCCTACAATGTTCATTCCCCACTGATCGAAAGGGCAGGACACTGTAGAGAATCGCAAGGGCTCGGTCGGTCGGTGAGTCACGTGTTGGCGTCTCTGACAGGCCTCACACCTGGCCACGAACTTGAGAGCATCGTCCTGTGAGGTAAGCCAAAAATACCCTGCAAGATGATCTTTCTGGATAGGGATTTTCCCCCAATGTGAGTCCCGCAGATGCCTTCATGTACCTCCCTCATCACGTAGTCGGCCTCCTCCGACCCAACACATTTGAGGAGGGGTCGCACAAAGGCCCTCCTATACAGTTGATCGCCGACTAGCGTGAATCTGGCCACCCGGCGGCGGAATAGCTGGCTGTCCTGGTCCCTGCTTGGAATGATCCCACTACGCAGGAATGTGACATATGGATCCCTCCAATCAGTTCGGGTGTCGCCCCCTGCTTCCTCTCCAATCTGCGCTACCGTCGGCTCTGCGACACTAGGTTCATCTAGTTGCCAAGTGGAGATAAAGCTAGCCAATTTGGCTAGCTCATCAGCCCAGACGTTGTCAGCCCTGGAGATCTTTTGCAAG
The DNA here is from genome assembly GCA_024364735.1 of Boesenbergia rotunda. Taxonomy (NCBI): domain Eukaryota; kingdom Viridiplantae; phylum Streptophyta; class Magnoliopsida; order Zingiberales; family Zingiberaceae; genus Boesenbergia; species Boesenbergia rotunda. The sequence goes on along the minus strand of JAGFNQ010001457.1, from coordinate 11,853 downwards.
ATAATCTCCCCGAAGGAGCCCTTCAGCCGTTCGTAAAGGGCTACATATTTCTGCAGGCGCTCACACCTGACTTTAAAGTCGCCCTTTATTTGCTGTGCCACCAGCTAGGAGTCTGAATATACAGTAACCTAACTAACCCCCACATGCTTAGCTACTTGCAGGCCCGCTAGGATCGTCTCGTATTCGGCTTCATTATTGGTAGCTTTGAAGTGGAGCTAGATAGACAAATGTAATGTGTCTCCTCGAGAGGAAACCATTAACACTCCAACCCCGCTATGCAGGCTGTTGGAGGACCCATCCACATAGATCTTCCACATTCCTTCAGGCCTAGGCTTCTGGGACAGTCTCTAGCATAAAGTCTGAGAGCGCTTATGCCTTGATAGTGGCCCGGGGTTGATACTCGATGTTGTATTCACTTAACTCCGTCGTCCATTTGATCAACCAGCCCGAAGCTTCAGGATTAGTGAGGGCTCATGCGAGCGGGCTGTTGGTGAGGACCACAATGGAATGTGCCAGGAAATACGACCTTAGCCTCCGGGCCATTAAGACCAGGGCATAAGCCAGTTTCTCCATCGTGGTGTATCGCGTTTCAGCATCTTTTAGAAGATGTCCAAAGAAATATATGGGATATTGCACCCGGTCTTGTTCTTGAACAAGCGCCGAGCCTACCGCTTGCTCTGCGGTCGACAGGTAGACAAGCAGGGTCTCCCCTTCCACCGGTTTATAGAGGATGGGGAGAGCGGCAAGATAAGTCTTCAACTCTGCAATGGCTTTCTCACACTGTTCATCCCACTCGAACTTGGCTGCCTTTCTCAAAATCTTAAAGAATGGCATGGTCTTATCAGCGAACTTGGAGATGAATCTAAACAGCGCCGTGATTCTTCCATTCAGCCGTTGTACCTCCTTAAAGTTGCAAGGGAGCGGCATATCCAGAATAGCTTTCACTTTTTCCGAATTGGCCTCAATCCCCCTCTTTGTCACCATGCAACCTAGGAACCAGCCACTCTTTACCCCGAACAAACACTTAGCGGGGTTCAATTTCAGTCTATTGGACCTTAGAGCAGCGAATGTTTCTCCAAGTCTAGTCTTGATAAGGATATCATCCATGTACACATCGATGTTTCTCCCGATCTAGTGCTTGAAGACTTTGTCCATCATCCGCTGGTACGTGGCACCAGCGTTGCGCAAGCCGAAAGGCATGACGTTGTAACAATACGTGCCATCGGCCATCACAAAACTGACTTTCTCCTGATCTTCGGGAGCAAGCGGGACTTAGTGGTAGCCTTGGTAGGCATCCAACATAGAGATAAACTCACAACCGACTGTGGATTCCAGCAACCGGTCTATCCGAGGCAGGGGATAACAATCCTTGGGGCAGACTTTATTCAAGTCATGGAAGTCGATGCAGACCCGCTATTTTCCTCCCGGCTTAGGGACGAGGACTACATTAGCCAACCAAGACGGGAATTGAACTTCCCTGATGTGTCTGGCTTTTAGCAACTTCTGCATCTCATCTCAGATAGCCTTATCTTGCTCCAGTGAAAAGTGCCTCCGTTTCTGCTTCACAGGACGGGCTCCCGGGGTGACATGTAGATAATGCATGGCTAACGCCGGTGGAACCCCTTTGATTTCTTCGGCGGCCCATGCGAAGACATCCTTGTGGCTCCGCAGGCAATCTACGAGACGACTTCTTAGTTTCGGCGCAAGGTCGAGGGTGATTCGCGTAATTCCCCCTCCATGTTGAGGGTTAATCTGCACTTCTTCGCTCTCGACCTCCCTCCGTTCTTCTTTGGGTCCTTAATCTTCTCGCGGGTCGGCGAGATCCACTTGCAAGACATCGCAGAATTTCGGTGAGGCCCTGTAAGTGGGATCTAAGTTGATCACGAGGGTCTCCCTTCGATCCAAGGCCCCTCGTGGAGAATCGAAGGGTTCCCCTAGTGGATGCCGGAGCGTTTCTTTGATGGTGGTAGCTCTTTGGCGATCAAGTTCCTCCTTCGTCAAGGTCGTGGGTTCTCCCTCTGGCTCTGCCATTGGTGCTCCTTCGGGTGCTTTACTGGTTTCCTACAGACGGTGCCAAACTTGTTCCAGAAGGAATCTACGTCGATGGCCAGCCACCGAGGTTCAGCCCACGCGGATGCCGACAGGAGGGGAGAAACTCTGCACCCTGCGAGATCAACACGAGCGTTAGGGGAACACACCAGAGATTGTCTGGCGGAACCCACTCCGACGCTCAAGTCAGTGCCTCGATGGAGAGGAGAAGTATAAAGTAGAAAAATGTATGAGTAGCAGAGAATGCATAACACCCTTACCGGAGGGGTTGGACTACCTTTTATACCTGCGACAGCCATCCACGAGCACCCATGATCCTCGCCACGTCCCCGTGATTATCGGTCGATGGTTGACCCTGGTAACAGTCGCCGCGATTCTGCCATCCGGGTCGTTGCGATGATTAAGGTCTTTATGGCCGCTAATCATGGGTAGTAATTACTCATCATAATGGATGAGAATGACTTTGTCGATCCGCGAGAAATGGTCCTCTACCTGAGTGTTTCTTGGGCTCCACTACCCCGAGGTGATCCCGAGGTTCTTCGGCTCGAGGGTCCCGGGCATTCGTCTCTCCGAGGTGCTCTCGGGGTCTTAACCCCGAGGTGACCTCGGGGGTGTGTCTTCCTGAAGCTAGCTCCGGGGTGATAACTACTCGAGTTGGCACTACAACAAATATGACTTTCCGCAGCACGTTATTAATGACGCACAATTATAGTGTGATGTTAATAATACTTTTTACGGTGCGCCTAATTAAGTGTGCTGTGAATAATATTTCATATTTTACAATTAATGGCGCACAAATAATTGTGCATTGCGAATATAATTTTTGGCAGCGTACACAAAAAATACGCTGTTAAAAAAAATTATTTATATATTAAAAAATTAGTTTTAACAGCGCACCTAGATGTGCGCTGTTAAAACAGTAAATTTTCTTCGAAAATTCCGCAGCGCACCTAGGCGTACGCTGTTGAATCCACAGAATAGACTCGGCACTCATTCCGTTTCGGAATTTTATTCCGCAGCGCACCTAGGTGTGCGTTGTTAAATCTTCCGCACAGAATAGACTCGGCACTCTCGCACTAGGTTTCGGAACTTCCTCGTGCTCGCGACGCTCGGCGTTCCTCTCCCGCTTGCGCGACATTCCTCTCCTCGCGCGACATTCCTCTCCTCGCGCTCGGTTGTGTTGACATTCCTCTCCTCGCGCGGCATTCCTCTCCTCGCTCGGTGCTCCTCTCCTCGTCGGATGCTCCGTTCTCTCCCCGTGTTGTCCTGCTTGCTCCCGCCGTTCGCTCCTCTCCCGGTTCCTCCAGCCGTCCCTACTCGTCCATGATCGGGCCTCCGAGGTAGGTCTTCCGTGATTTAATTTCTTCTGTCATTTAATTCATTCTTCATTGATTCTGCTGGATTCTGCTGAGGGTCTTCCTGTTAGCAAAGTGTAACGTCCTGATTATATTACTCTCCCGGATTGTGGATTTTGTGACTGCACTTTGTAACTGCATTTTGTGACTTGTGCAATTACTCATTCTGATTGTGGATTTTCTAAAAGTTGTTTATACTAGCATAAAATACAATGAAGAAATGTTTATGCTAGAATAGTAGATTCACTCCTATTCTTTACTTTTTTGTCCTGCATCTAATGATATAATAGTTGATTGAAGTTTTTGTCAAACATAAACTTAGTAAACAATTAAGTGGCCTAATACTTCTGTTTTCCTCTTTTTTAGCTGTACTAATCTTTGCATATGATTTTCCTGTCAAAGTAAATCTGTGTAATTATTACTTTCTAGTGGTTTTTATCTAGTCACGAGAGATTGTACACTAAATAATTTGGGCTTGTATAATTGTCTTCTCCTTGCATACGATAGGGAAGTTAGAATTCAGAAAATAGTGTTCTTATGTGGGAAATTTGTACTTGGTGCAAAAATGGTATGCTTTGTTTCTTTTGCATCCATCTTTCACATCGTAGAGCATGGTAAATGATTTTTAGTTATACTCATAAATGCTTGTTTCCTGTAATGATAGTCCTTTCTGAAACAACCATGAAGGTTCTTTTAATTCAGTAATCTTTCTTTTTGTGAGTTCAATCTACAGGCTGCTGGTAGCCATATGTTGTTTGAATTAGAAATTAGAACTTCTTACTGTATTAAAACTTCTTACTGCATTAAAACTGATAAGTTTTTGTAAATTAGTAGTTAATGAAATTAGTGCATATCAACCTTGTTCTTTTAGTTTTTTTTCTCATATTGTAACTTAGTTGTTAATTGTGATTTTTGTTATGGACAAACTCTTTATTTCTGCATTCCCTTTCTAGTTATTTATGCATCTACACTCCTTAAATAAATAGGAGATAATACGCTGTCAATTTTATGTATTTTAGCAATGGATTTTAACTTTCATTTTAGGGTTGTAGTCATTTACGAAATGGATAAGGAATGGGTGCATTTGCCTTCAAGGCTTGTACCGGAATACGAAGAAGGGGTTCAAAAATTTCTTGCACAAGCTAGGGACTATGCCAAAACTCGTGAAACAATCTTATATCCTTGCAATCATTGTCAAAATAAGAAGTATATGAAATTTGACCAAGTGTACGAGCACTTAATTATTAAGGGGATAGATCCTTCTTACACTATTTGAGTCTTCCATGGTGAAACTTATACATCACAATTTCAAAGTGAAGGTAGTTCAAGAAGAGTTCAAGAAGAGGAGGGTGAAAGTAGAGAGGCATATCACTTATATAAAGATGTATTTGTAGCGGAAGAAGAGGCTGGATATATTATGTCTGAAACAAATGACTATGAGTTTGTTGATTTATTAGAAGATGCAGAAACTCCTCTTTTCCCTGGTTGTACAACTTATACAAAGTTATCAGCAGTTGTCACATTATACAATTATAAGTCTACTAATGGTCACACTGACACTAGTTTCAATGAGCTGCTTAAGATCTTATGTGGTATGCTTCCAGAAAAAAATACACTTCCAGAAAATGTTTACTCAATAAGAAAATTGTTGAAACCATTTGATTTAGGATACGAGAAGATTCATGCTTGCCCAAACAATTGTTGTCTATTTAGAAAAGAGCTTAAAGATTTGGACTCATGCCCAAAGTGTGGTTCCTCAAGATGGAAGGTTGACAAAATCACTACTAAAGTTCATAAAGGAGTTCCAGAAAAGGTGCTTCGGTATTTTCCTATGATACCTAGATTGAAAAGGATGTTGAAAATAGAAGAAAAGGCTAAAGACTTGATTTGGTACTCCAACCATAAATTAACATCTTATGGGCGACTGAAATTATTTTCCTTCGGTATTTGTTTGCTGCAAACACCTTATGGGCGACTGAAATTATTAACATCTCTTCTATTTTCTGGAGTTTCTGATGTATGTTTGCTATATTCCACAAATTTTCGATTTTGTATGAATACGTCTATAAACTGTCATTTTCTTTCGTTAGGTTTCTATCATTGTCATGAACTTGAAAAGTTTGATTCATGCAAATGAAGTTATTGGCCGGGTATCACTCAACCTGTCGGCTCTGACAAGCTACTAGTTGCTAATTAACATTCAATTACTGTTTGTACATGCATGATTAATCATGTCATTTACATGTTTTAATCACATTGGTTCTCGATTTGTTTGAAAAAGCCTTGTCTCAGTGCAGCCTTAGCTGGTCTGTCTCCTTCAGTAGCTAGCGAGCAAAATATTACAGCTCTGTCATAGTTTACTACATTTTCCTAGGATTCTTTCTCTTCTCATATTATTTATGAGCAGGTTATAAAAGACGGAAAAAATGGGGGAAACGGAGCAAGTCATCTGTAGATGAAATTTAGGTGATATTGTATTTTTTTTAAATCTTGGTTTACTGTAGTAAAGTATAGTTATATATTCCATTTTTTTAATGCTATTTTGTAGGCTAATATAGTGAATAGGCTATCAGGAGTGGGCTCTAATACTTCACCTAATTCATCAAAGGATTTGCATAATAAAGAGTCAATTGATCAAGACAAAATTGATAAGAAAAAGGCACGAGGTCCATCAAAATTGAAATTAGCTAGTGGACTATTAATGCCCAAAGAGCTGGAGCGTAATGAGTTCAGACAACCAATCGGGGTTAATTCTATAAAATATGCTTCTTTTCTTGGGAGCATGGTAAAAGAATTTGTGCCATATACATTAGATAGGTGGAACGATGTAAATGAAGATGTGAAGAATAGGATGTGGAGTTGTCTTCAGGTAATGTCTTTAGTTACTGAATTTATTAAATTTAATTATAACAAAAAGTAGATGTAATTTTGTACTTCTTCATGTATAGGTGAATTATAATGTTGAGGAGTGTGACAAGAAAATAATCTTTCAAAAATTGTCTAAGTTGTGGTGTGATAGAAAGTCCAAACTGCAAATACTTGTATGAGAAGCTAATACTAGTCAAGTAGCTTCACGAAATCTTAATATTTTGAAGCCTGAATTTATGGATCAACAACAGTGGGAATTGTTTGTAAAAAAAACATTACTACCTGAATTTCAAGTAAGTATTAATTAAGTGAATTTACTTGTAATAGATTTGGTTGTATTATAAATACTCATAGGATTATCGCATTGGATATATTTTGTGGATTGAAATATATAATCAATTATATATGAATATGTTATATATATTTTTATTCTCAGGAAAAGAGTGCAAAATTTAGAACAATGAGGGTAAATCAAAATCACATTCACACGATGAGCCGGAGAGGTTATGTCTGATTGGCTAGCATTATGGTAAGTGTTATTATTTATAAAAAATTAGGATTCCAAAATTTCTACGGATCTTCTTATATATATTATTATTTGTTCCTAACAATTTTTTTATATATTTATATATGTCAAATACTTAAGGAAAAAGCAGCTCCTGCCGGTACAACAATTACAAGGTCACAAGTTTGGATTTAAGGTCACAAGAAGAAAAATGGGCAACCTATTAGTCAAGCTATTGGAGATAAAATAGCTAGGGCGGGCTGGCGGGGGCGCTGGGGGCGAGCGTTTCGCCTTTTTTGAATATTGGAGATAAAATAGTAATAAGACTATCAACCGCTATTATATCTACAAGTTTTCATACCTATGCTAGCACTAATAATCAAAATTTTCTATTTTACAAAATTTGTATTTTGCTATTTGCATAAAGAAATAGAAGAATGCCCGCCCGAATCTTTAAACACAACTAACATTGCCGATGATGCAATTAGCGTTGTATTTGGCAAGGAATCTCGAGGTAGAGTGCGTGGAATGGGCTTTGGAGTTAAACCATCAAAAGTTAGAGCTTCTGTTGAAAAAAATGTAACTGTTAAGCATCTTCAAAGTGTAGTGCATAATCTTCAGCAAGAAATACAAGAAATGCAAGAAATGAAGGCTTTCTTTCAAACTCTAAAGTTACAAAAGGAAAAAAGAACAGGTTAGTAATGTGGCTATTTTTAAAACACTTATTTCTTATGTTTGATAATGCTACTATTTTTTCTTGTTTCTTTTTGCTTATTTTTTACATTGTTACCTAGCTATTTTGTCTTCGTTTAACTTTTTGTATTTTGCTTTAATTAACAGCTATTTACTTAACATTATTTGTATGATTAATTTTGTGCCCTAAACGTGTTGATAGTGGTGAAATTGGTAATAGTATTGGAAAATTTACTAACAATAATTAATTTAATTATAAAATTAGGTTGCTAGTGGTGAAATTGGTAACAGTATTGGAAATTTTATTGGTGGCGATAGCAATGTTGCAGCTCAGGTAACTATTTTGATACAATATTTTACTTTCTCCTATCAATCATAACATGCTTTATTTTAAAAATTTGTTTGATCATTAACTATTTTTTATTGTTATACAGTCAAAACTAAAGAATGTGAGTGATCATGGAGATATCAGTGTTAATGCTAAATGTAAGCTGTTTCATTGGTCTGTTGATGAAGTCATTGTAGAAGGTCGAATTGCATCCACGGATCCAAAAGCAAAAGCACATCACGTTCCTCTTGGTGGATCTTGTTGGAAAGTTTGGATTGATAAAATTTTTGTGGAGAAGGTGGAGCTAATTCAGCCAAACGACTAGATGTTTTTTCTCGAGGATGCATTAGGAAGCACGGTAGCTTGGGCATCAAAGTTTATTGTTTTGTCTGACTGATACAGTTGCTAATGATTTGACATTTACTTTTTTGTAGTAAAGATGAATTTCTATGGCTAGTTTGGATTGTTTTATGTGACTAAATGAATGATTGTTTTGATTAAATGTGATGATGATGATTTTCTAATTTGGTGTATGGTGTGTTGAATTATAATTGTGAATGTGTTATTATAATTTTGTATATAATATTTGTATGTTGGATTATAAATATTAGAGCTTTAATATTTGTACATGTGATATTTGTGTGTTGAATCTTTTGCACTTCTTCCGCAGCGCACATCCGCGCGCTGCAGAAAAGGCCTTCCACAGCACGCGGATGCGCGCTGCGGAAGATGTGTAGAGGTGTAGAAGGCCTTTTCCGCAACGCACATTCGCGCGCTGTGAAAGAGGTGCGGAGGTTTAGAAGACCTTCCGCAGTGCGCATCCGCGCGCTGCGGAAGAGGTGTGAAGGCGTGATCCGCACGCTGCGGAAAAGGCCTTCCGCAGCGCGCGGATCACATCTTACGCAGCGCGCGGATGCGCGTTGCGGAAAAGCCCTTCGGCAGCGCGCAAATACGCGCTGCGGATAACTTATGACTTTCAACAGCCTTGAACTTCGCAACATACAATGTGCGCTGCGAAAAGTCATATTTCTTGTAGTGTGGTTTTCGGGTCCCCTTCTCCGAGAGGGTTTTTGATGTCGCAATAAAGGAATCGTTCATGCTCGGCAGATTTTACCACACAATTTCTTCGGCTCCCGTGTCAACCACGGGGTATTCAACCCATCAATATTCTTCCGGGAGCGCATCGCTTTATTATTTGAGAGAAAGAAATAATTTTTATTTAAAAATAGAAATTTTGATCGTTTGGTATGGGAATTTTACTCTGTTTACATTTTATTAATGTATGCTCAATTTTATAGCAACTTATTCTGATTTAAGCTCTCGTATTCAAAGTAATAAAAAATTAAATTAATCAATATATTTATCAATTCAGTTTATTTAATTTTTATTGAAAAATTTGGTCAATTCCGTTAATTTGAAAAAAAAAATGATTTGTTCGATTTCAATTAATTCATTTCGATGAGCGTGATTTTGACAAATCTTTCTAAAAACAATTTATTCATTATATTCTAGAAGAGCTAGTGTCTTACATGGAATTTTCCAATACGAACTCCAAAATACATGCAATAAACGTGCTAATTCACAAGTTTACATTGACCTTTCCTAAGTTGACTTTTATTCATTTTTCATTTTTATACAGTTATCAGATACTTCTTCACCTAATAATGGTTGTTATTGCTTAATCACGTGCCCCTGGGGCTATGGTGCAGCGGTAAAGTCATTAGTCGTTAATTTAGATATCCACGGTTCGATCTATAACTATGTTGCATTTTACAAGAATTTTTCCTTTAAATGGGACGCGGACCCTGGGCTTCTAGACTGACCATCGCGAGTGCTTCCCGATTTACTTGGTGACCGATGGAAAATTTACTTGGTGCCCCTGGGGCTATGGTGCAGCGGTAAAGTCACTAGTCGTTAATTTAGACATCCACGGTTCGATCTCTAACTATGTTGCATTTTACAAGAATTTTTCCTTTAAATGGGGCACGGACCCTGGGTTTCTAGACTGACCACCGCGAGTGCTTCCCGATTTACTTGGTGACCGATGAAAAATTTCCATGGGGCCAGGCCGATCACCCCAGATTCAATTTATCTATTATCTGATTCATCATTTTTTTTATTGCTTATTCACATTGTTGGCAAGATAAGAAGTAAATTTACGCATGCAATATTGAACATATCTTCATGTTCATATTAGTTTTATTTTGATCGCGATTATAAATAATCAATAGGGCTCTTCACAAAGTTTTTAGATTACAAAGAATCAAGATAAGGGAAAAAAAGTGGGATGGTTAAATTGCTCAAGATCTTTCAAAATACAAAAAAAGATAGTGGACTATCGTTATATAATATTCCATTTGAGATAAACAATATTATGTTTTGCTTCAATATACATCGAAGACTTTATCACTTTTACCGTGCTCCATCTAATTATGCAGAAAAGGTAAAGAACAAATATATGCATGTGGAAGTCTACAAGTATTCTTCATTGATTCCGCCAACCAAAATAAACATGTACAAAAACATACCCTAATTTATGTAATGAGACAATTTCTCTTCTAGAGGAGATATGAGTATCTGAGAAATATGAGTATCAGGAATATGCCATTGAGGAGATCCTTTAGGGCATAGGGCATGGAAGACGGGAGTGAGGAGTACTTCCACTAGTCGCTGTCGTTAGTAACACACAGACTTGTGCTTGCTTGATTTTCAAGATTTTGGAGAGTTGAAATCAATTGGAAGGGATCACGAGAGAATGCCTCGTTGATCAATCCGCTATGATCTTTGCTCTGATTCACATATTTTCTTAAAGAAAAAAACGTGGAGCACCTCCTTGTTATTCTCAGAGAAAGAAATAATTTTTATCCGAAAATAGAAATTCTCATCTTTTGTATGGGAATTTTACTTAGTTTGCCTTTTATTGCATGCTCAATTTAGTCGCAACTTATTCGGATTTAAGTTCTCGTATTCAAAAGTTCGATTAATATTTTATTAATTCGGTTTGTTCGATTTTTATTAGAAAATTAGATGGGTTCAATAGTTTGAAAAATTTTCACTTTGTTCGATTACTATTAATTTTTTTTGGTTAGCTTGATTTTGATCAAATTACTTAGGCCTATTCATAGTTATTACACAATTATAACAACTACGATTTTATAATTGTTATAATATAGACATTACAATTTTGTTCAATACAATATTATCATATGAATACTTTATCTTTCATCAATGTTATATTGTAAGAACCTTAGTTTGACATAGTTGATATATGCATCGTTAATTACTTCAACAAATCTTGGGTCAATTCCCAATAAATTAGTTATATACATGAATCTAGTAACGAGTGGCCTAGTAAATATAAAAATCATAACTGCTATAATTATTTAATAGTTATAGAATCATAGTTATGGTTTTATAATAATGTAGATAATTTCTAAAATGTAAAATAGGATAATAAATGAAAATGGATATTTTTTTATTTTTCCAATAAAAAAGTATTCTTTTAATTTTTACCCTACATTAAAAAAAATATGAATCAGATAATATCGATTCAGTCTTATAAAAAAAATTGATCGACTAATTGTCAGGATAAATCAGGAAGCGATGAATGACTTAGATTTTTTTTTTTTACCATATATTGAAATACATTGACAAAGCTTTATAAAAATAATTTATTCATTGTATTTCGGAAGAGCTAGTGTTTTACATGGAAAATTTTACTACGAACTCCCAAAATACATGCAATAAACGTGCTAATTCACAAGCTGAACGCTTCCTAAGTTGATTTTTATTCATTTTCCATTTTTATATATGCAATTAGTATCCGTAGATACTTCTCCACCTAATAATGGTTGTTATTGCTTATTCACGTTATTGTTGACAATGACAAGATAAGAATTAAATTTATGCATGCAATATTGAACACATCTTTATGTTCATATTAGTTTTATTTTGATTGCGATTATAAATAATCAATAGGGCTCTTCACAAAGTTTTTAGATGATATAAGAGATTTTTGCAAAATAATTTAAGAAAAAATCAAGATGAAGAAAAAA
>JAGFNQ010001456.1:31974-126101 GCA_024364735.1 Boesenbergia rotunda | reverse complement strand
CTCAGCTGTAGAACGGGATATGATCGTCTGTTTAACAGACCTCCAAGCAACTGCACCGCCTCCAAGTGTAAAAACATAGCCAGTAACGCCTTTACACTCAGCGGTGTCAGCTATCCAACTGGCATCACTATATCCCTCCAGGACTGCAGGGAACCTCCCATAGCACAAGCCCAAGGATATAGTACCCTTTAGGTATCTGAGTACTCTGTCTAATGCATCCCAATGTGTTCTGTCCGGACAGCTGGTAAACCTGCTCAATTTAGTTATAGCAAACGAAATATCAGGTCTAGAACAATTTGCCAAATACATTAGACTACCAATTATTTGGGAATATCTTAATTGAGACACAGCCACGCCACTCTTATTCTTGTGGAGAGTCTTTGAAGGATCATAGGGTGTGACTACAGATTTTATGTGGCTATAGCCATATTTCTCTAACACTTTCTCAACATAGTGTGCCTGAGAAATTGCTATTCCATCAGTTGAGCGAGTCAACTTCAGCCCTAAAATCACATCAGCACAACCCATATCCTTCATATCAAACTTACCACTTAAGAGAGCCTTGGTCTCGTTAATAATTGAAAGGTTAGATCCAAAAAGTAAAATATCATCTACATATAAACATAAATGATACATTTATCACCTTTCATTTTAGTATATAACATTTATCAGAGTCATTAATTTCAAAGCCAAATGATAGCATAGCTCTATCAAATTTTTCGTGCCATTGCTTTGGGGCTTGTTTCAAACCATAAAGAGATTTTACTAACTTACAGACTTTATTCTCACTTCCAGAAACTACATATCCCTCTGGCTGATCCATATATATCTCTTCTTCAAGATCTCCATTAAGAAATGTCGTTTTGACATCCATTTGATGGACCTCAAGATGATATATGGATGCCAGTGCTATCAATACTCGGATTGTAGTAATTCTAGTAACAGGGGAATAAGTGTCAAAATAGTCAATCCCTTCCTTCTGTTTGAATCCCTTAGCAACCAGGCGGGCTTTGAACTTATCTACTGACCCATCAGGTTTTAACTTCCTCTTAAATACCCATTTACATCCAATGGTGGTGCAACCAGGAGGCAAATCCACTAACTCCCAAGTGGCATTAGAGATAATAGAGTCCATTTCATTTTTAATGGCTTCTTTCCAGTGCTTAGCTTCAGGAGAAGCCATAGCATCTCTATATGTCACAGGGTCACCTTCTATATTATAGGTGATAAAGTCTTGGCCTAAATCTTTAGACACACGTTGCCTCTTGCCCCTTCTCAATTCTGTACACTCACTAGATTCATCTAATCTAGAGTGACTTGAGGAAGGTACACCCACTAAGGATAATGGGACCTCTATGGAGGCAGAGTCATCTCTAGTAGGAGTACTAGAAATAGACTGAGGTGTTCTAGTCTTCATAGGAAATATATCCTCAAAGAATGTAGCATCACGAAGCTCTACAATAGTGTTTGCATCTATTCCAGAATTTCTGATTTAATAATCAGAAACCTATATGCAGAACTATTCTGAGCATAACCCAAGAAGACACCATCTACAGTCTTCGGACCAAGTTTTTTCCTTTTATGTTCAGGTACTAGCACTTTTGCAAGGCACCCCCACACTTTTAGGTATTTCAAACTTGTCCTTCGACCTTTCCAAAGTTCATATGGGCTTTTATCCCTTGACTTCATAGGTACTCTATTTAACACATGACAAGCAGTGTATAGAGCCTCCCCCCACAAGAAGTTGGGTAACCCAGAACTTCCTAACATGGAATTAATCATATCTTCAAGGGTTCGGTTTTTGCGTTCTGCTACACCATTAGATTGAGGACTATATGGAGCAGTGACCTCATGAATTATACCTGAATCTTGACAGAATTTTTGAAACAGGTTTGAGGTGAACTCTCCACCCCTATCAGACCTTATCCTCTTAATGGTTTGGTTTGTTTGATTTTCAGCTTCAGATTTGAAAATCATAAATTTATCTAAAGCTTCATCTTTAGTTTTCAGCAAATAAACATAGCAATAACGAGAGTAATCATCAATGAAGGTAATGAAATACCTTTTATGGTCTCTCGTTATTAAACCGTTAAACTCACAACAGTCAGTATGAATTAATTCTAAAATATTAGAATTTCTATCAACTGATTTGAAGGGTTTACGGGGCTGTTTATATTGCACACAAACTTCACATTTTTTCTTATCATTTATGGCATGCTTAGGAATCATGTCAAGATTCATCATCCTTTTTATAGTTTGAAAATTAACATGTCCTAATCTATCATGCCACACATCATAAGACTCAATGTTATAAGAACAACCAATATCATTAATTTTATTAATAATCGTATTTTCAACATTGAGTTTAAATAAACCTTCATTAAGGTAACCCTTTCCAATAAAGGTTCCTAAATGTAACAATACAACTTTATTACATTTGAAGTTTAGCTCATAACCAGCACGAACTAATTTTGACCCGCTAATCAAATTCCGTCGGACCGCTGGAACATGATGCACCTCATGCAGTGACAGGACCTTCCCTGAGGTAAATCTCAAGTCAACTCGTCCAATCCCTAACACTCTGGCTGCAGAATGATTCCCCATGGTTACGGAAGTGCCTTCAATTACCTGATAAGTAAGGAAGGCAGAGCGATCAGCACAACAGTGCACATTAGCACCTGTATCAACTAACCACTCATTGGGTTGATAAATCAAATTTAGTTCGGGGTTAATGGAAACGAACCCATTGCTGGTGCTGGTCACAACATTGACCTGTGCCTTGGTGTTGGGACATTGCCTTGGTTCTTCTTCTTGTCCTTCCGTTCAGGACAGAATTTGGCAAAATGTCCAACTTGTCCACAAGCCCAGCACGGCCTAGTCCCATGCTTCTTCTGAACCTTTGGTTTGGGTTTCATTTTGTTTTCATTTTTTGGTTTTTGAATTGTTCTTGTCAGAAGAGACCACCACATTTGCCTTTGGAGCAAAATCCATAGGTATCCCCTTATCATCATCCTTATGTTGCTTCCGATGTTCTTCCTCGATATTTAAGGCAATCATTAAATCTTCAAGAGAGATTTTACCTCTCCTGTGTTTAAGTGTCATGCCAAAATCTTCCCAACTCGGAGGCAACTTTTCGATGATAGACAAGACTTGAAGTTTCTCGGGTATCGGCATTCTCCCTCAGCAAGACCGTGAATCAAAATTTGAAATTCATGGGTCTGCTCAATGACAGATTACCCTCAACCATTTTGAAGTTTAAGAACTTCCCCACGGTGTACTTCTCTAAACCAGAGTCCTCGGAGTTATATTTTTTATCCAAAGATTTCCATAACTCTTTGGCCGAGGTTGTAGAGCAGTACACATCAAATAGTGCGTCCGAGAGGGCGGACAGGATTCTCCCATGGCAGAGATAATCCCTCTGTTTAAACCTCTCAGTAGAAGCACTACGGGCAGGTTCTTCTTCATCAGTGAAGGAGGATCTGATTCTATAACGGAGAAAAGCCCCAGCGTAGTAAGCCAAAATTTCATTCGTTGTTGCCAACGTTTGAAGTTTTGCCCGGAAAACCTCTCGGGTTTGGCGCTAGCCTCATCAGACCCCGACATTCTAACATTTAACATGTCTACTTAGGCACAATCAATTCTCTAAGATTGTAAAAAATAAATAAACAGCACAAAGCAAGTAGACAATAAATATATGCAGGAATCTGATAAGGAAAGGCGAGTTAGAAATTTATCCGGTTGAAGCGCCGGCGTGCCGACTGTCCTTAGAGAATTGATTGCCGCCCTACGGTGCAAAGGCTCCCGGCAAAATTCCCCCAAGATCCGACAACCACGCGCGTTCGTAGGTGCACTCCAAGACGAACGCTGCCTTCGGAGACAACCTCAGATCGCACTAGGCGAAGCCTCAAGACAGAACACGGAAGAAGGGAAACGAAAGAGGAAGAAAGAACCGATTGCTCAAAGAGAAGAAGAGCAGGAAGCAGTGAATGAGATACTCTGCCTTCTTCCCCTCCTTTATAGATCCGAAGAGATAATGAAGTGTCTCTTCGCACTTGAGGGATCGCGGCCACGCCACGCGAGGCGTCGCGTCGAGCGACGCTGGGAAGGTGCGGTGTTGATTTCTCAAAAAAAGGAATAAAAAAATAAATATAAAATATAAAAGGAAAAATAAACTAAATTAGTTTCTACAAAACCGAACCGGGCCGCCCGCAAGCGCGAGGCCCACGGGCTGGGGATTTGCACCCCCCCCCTTGCACGCGATAATCGCGTGCGTCGCGCCCGGTTTATGGATTTCCAGCCCAGACTCCCTGAAATCACCTGGTTTGGGCTCAGCCCGCGCATGCGTTGTCACGCCCCGAGACCTAGGAGCCGCTGATCCAATAGAAAATCGGACAGCACCTCCCCTGTCCGGCGGACAATTTACACATACAAACAATATATATGACAACCCACGCAGTATATATTTGGCCTCAGGCCTCCAAAATAGATAAACACAACGTAAAAGTACCTGACAACTAAGTAAATCATACCTGACTGCGGACCGGTCCGACTTACGACGAAACAACCAATACAAAAACCCCTTAGGGCACACGACAACACTCCCAAGACATATACAAGTCCAATAAGCAAATATAAAAATAGACACTACTAAGTACAAACGAAACTATGCCGTCGCGATGGGTAGGGACTGGCTGCTGGGCTCTTCTGGCGACTCCAAGTATCTCAACCTGAAATAAAATCATATGGCAACGGGTGTGAGTCTATAAACTCAGCGAATACCCAGCAGATATGCATAGTATGTTATAATAACAACAAGAGTTCCGCCAATACAGTCTCATATCAACCAGAGGGAAAGACTGGAACTGAAAATACTGGGTAGATACATACCTGAATCCATCTAACCTGGAAAGAGGGTAATAAATACCAAAGGAAAATCAATAGACATATAAGCAGGATAACAAGTCTCCAGTATATGCAATGTCAAACAAGTGCAAGAATCAAGTGCAGCAAACAATGCACGATGCAAAGTATGCACATGGTGCAATGACATGTGTCACCCCCTAGTCTCAGTCAGGATATCGTCCACGACGTCCGCGTGGGTAGAGCTGTGACAACCTGTACCCAGTCAGGACATGGTCCACAACGTCCGCGTGGGTCAGCATGCAATAATGCAAGGATGGTGCATGCCCCAAACATATAAAGCACCCTGATGCAATGACATGTGTCACCCCTAGTCCCAGTCAGGATCGTCCACAACGTCCGCGTGGGTAGAGCTGTGACAACCTGTACCCAGTCAGGACATCGTCCACA
Organism: Boesenbergia rotunda; assembly: GCA_024364735.1. Lineage (NCBI taxonomy): Eukaryota > Viridiplantae > Streptophyta > Magnoliopsida > Zingiberales > Zingiberaceae > Boesenbergia > Boesenbergia rotunda. Next base: position 120,791 of record JAGFNQ010001456.1, on the reverse strand, counting down.
ACGTCCGCGTGGGTCAGCATGCAATAATGCAGAGATGATGTATGATATGCACACATACATCCCTCATGTCAAATACAAGAAATACATCCCGATATCTAAGCATACATATAGATATGACAATACCTGAGACTGTATGAAACTAACAGCATAATAACGCAGGGATAACTAACCAGTATCCAGAACAGGCATAATAACTCAGGGATAACTAACAAGTATCCAGAACAGGCATAATAACTCAGGGCTAGCATATAATCTTACTGCTATCTATAACCAACCATGCATAGCAATATGACAATATCTAAAAGATAAGTCAAAGGGTACCCGCCTCCAAGGTGAGATGCTCGTATCAGAAAGAGAACCTCCCGTCTGATAATCAGCAAGGCTAAATCCAATCAAGCTCCTGTATCAAGGATGTATTTAATTAGCTATTTGCAGAAAAATGATTAGCTAATTATTCCCTAAACCAACTAGGGTTTAACCTAATGGCTCCCTTTCCATTTAATTACGTCAAATTAAATGAAAATGTTCTTAATCACGCCCACATAATTAAGGTTTAGATTTGTTTCCAAGCTAAACCAATTACAACCTCAAGATCTTCAAGTTCAGCAAACTAAGCTCACGATAGTCCAACTCAACATTGTTAATCAAAACTCATTATACATACAACTAATCCGGAACCCGAATCATACACATATCACACATGCCAAATAGGAAGAACCAAAGGAATAACCAAATCCAATCAACTGAACACAACAACCTCATCCAAACAAGGTAAACTATTCAAATGCAATCCCAAAACCAACCCACAGTAGATCAAAGATCAAGAGCTACTCATACAAAATTGCTATGGGTCACACTAATCCATCCCTCAAGAAAATCATATCATACTCCAAAATTAAACCAATACCAAAACAGGATTCTTGAATAAGAATAAAATCCCAACAATAATTGTACAATACCAAATTGGAATTCAACCATCCAACTCCCAGTCAAGAGTGGTTCCAATTCAAGGGAATAACCTATACACCAATCTCAGAACTTACCATTACTAACAACCCAATGAGCTTCTATCCATCATGCTCACAACAGCAGCTTCAACCTACAACAAATCCGAATCAAAATACAATTCAAATCTCAGATTGCACCACAAGGCCAAACCAACACACAACCTCCACACATCGCAAAGTAAAGCTCACTAGGGCATAACCCAATCCATGCAATTCCTGTATTAGTTTTCTACACAAAAATCTCAACTAAGGATAAACCTAAAGCTCACCACAGTTTTTGAAAGGGAAATTAACCTCAAAAGACTCACATCATTAACCATGGAAGATCTAACATCAACCCAGCTAGGATGCCTCACAATAGAGAAGAACTCAACCACGGCAAAAATCCAACAAGCTATTCATGAGCATCCACCAATCTAAACTGCAACCCTTAAGGTTTTGCTATCAATACTCCAATTAAATCCAATAAATATTTCTACATCACACAAAGCCGTAGGATTAAGGAAACCACCAATTCCTTCTACTGATCTATCATGGTATAAAAGAAGCACCAAACCAAACTTCATTACAGATTGATCTTCATCCTAAACATCCTTCAACATTCAAGTTAAACCAAACACCTATTTGTCAAAATGTATTACTAGAACAGAACTACACATTACTTGAGCTTGGCGTTGGATCTGTGAAGATAGGGCTCCCATGAGAAGACGAGTGGTCGGCAGATGGAGAGGGCAATGGCGCTCGAAGTTGATGAAGGCTGATGTCAAGTCGGCCTCATGAGCACAGGTGCGGCCTGGTTTGGTGAGACGAGATTCAGGAAGCAGACCGACGGGGCAGACAGCTTGGCCGGCGATTGCACAAAAGAACCAAAAGGGTTGTGGCTGCAGCTAGGGCACGCGGAGGGAGATGGAGGCGGGTCGTCGCTGCTTAGGGCTCGCAAAGGGAGCGACGAGGAGGAAGGTTCCCCCGGCGGCTGCTGGCTGCGGCTAGGGCACGATGAGAAGAAGAAAACGGAAGGAAGGAGGCGGCGCTTGGCCAGCGGCTAGGGCTCGGGGAGAAAAGGAAGAAGTTATAATAAAAGGGAGAGGGGTTTTTGCAGAAAAGCCCCTCCATTCTCTCAAATTCCAACCTTAACATTAGAGTAAGGTTTTTAGCCGTTTTAACCCTCCAAATTATTGTATTCCATATTACACCCCTACGTTTAGATTATTTATCCTTTCATAAGTTAAAAGTTTACCCGAAACACTTGATAAGTTTTAAGCTTTTACAATAAAGCCCTTTAGAGCTCCTCTCATAGGGCCGGAAACTCTAGACTCAATCCGGAAAAATCCCGAAAAAAAATTTTCGGGTCCGGATTTTCGAATTGTCGTATTTTGCAGTTAGGATTGATTTCAGTTCCTACAACCCTTATACAAAACCTAAGCTGTTCCACCACACTTCCGCAGCTAAAATCAAACTTCAATTAAAGAGCAAGCACATTTCTAGATCAAGTCGATCACAGCAATTACCTCAACATATGAACAAAACTCACAGGCATTCGGATCCTTACCTCACATTCCAAGCGGTCAAAAACCAATTCCCTTTTTACAACCCCAATCAGAAACGATCCAAGCAACCAGAATCTGTACAGGGAGACACTAGCAAATTCAAGATCCATTTTACATCCACAAAGTCCTCACTAATACCTCCGTGTGCTAGGTATAGGTTTGAATCCTATATTATAGAATACAAGTAACCTACTAGGTATACTGAAAAAGTAACCAGTGATCTATACATGTCCAAAATGCAAGAGGGAACATATCTCTACATCTATGCACATATATATACACAAGACAACAAATGAGACTGTATGAATCTAAACGGGAGATAACCTCAAGGATAAGCAACATATATCAAAGGCAGGTATACTAAGGCAGATATAGCATACAATCTTACTGTTATTTATAACAAACCACGCATGGCAATATGACAATATCTAAAAGATAAGTCAAAGGGTACCCGCCTCCAAGAGTAGATGTCCGTATCAAACGAACCTCCCGTCCGATAATCAGCAACGATAACCCAATCAATGCCCTGTATCAAAGGCATAATGTTTAGCTACAGTAATACATAATTTATAGCTAAACGAATTATCTCAACTTATTAGGATCGTCCTAATTGTTCTATTTCATTTAAATAATCACAATTTAAATGAGTAGCCCCTAATTATCCCAAGTTACTTAGATTAGATGCATGTTAGGTTTTGGAACCCGAATTATCAAGTTTAAGTTATTAGGTTTAATCTCAAATGAGACCTAATCCGTGGTTTAACCAATAGCTCAACCAACCTCTAATTCCATCCAATAAAGGCTCCCATGAAACAAATGTCACTCAACCGCTCATGGCAATGATCACAAAGGGGGAGAACAAACCCATAATCCAATCTAAACTGCCGCAAGAACAGAACCCAATAGGATCAACAAACTTAAAATATGATCTCATGAAGTACTATCATATCTTAGCTCCACAAACAGATCACACACTCAATTCCCCAATGTATCAGAATATTTTATTCCGGATACAATATATCCCATAGCACAAGCTACTAGATCAATCAGAGTAAACACAAATCACACCTCAAGTGAAGTTCATGCAACAACAAGGATTAAGCAACTACACCTACATCTCCATACCTAAACCATAAGATGAAACATACTCTAAGAACAGAATCATGACAATAAAATCCAAATAAAACAAGATTAGAAGTCACTCAATCCGTATTCCAATTTCAACAACCATTAAATCCCCAAGTCTACTGCATCATCCTAAATCCAAAAAAATAACCAAAAACCCATATCACTGATTTAGTAAGCAACACCACACAACATTTTCCCAAAAGCTTTGACCCAAGACACACGAAATCAAATCCAAAACCAAGAGGAGAATCCAGAACATGACTTCTAATTTAAATCTAAGAGAAACCTTTTCTAACCAAGCTTCCACCTCACTGGTCAATACCATAGCATATCAATACTTCTGATTCTAAACCCTAGATCAACGTTGAACAGATTCAAACCTTACCAGGTTTTACAAAACTCAGAAACCTGAACCAAAACAAAATAGCAAAGCTCGTATGCAAAAATGGGCGAACACCACTTTATCTACAAGGATCTGCCATAACTCCTATCTTAGCCAATTCCTCATTCGATTCTTCCCCTAAAGTCCATATTAGAATCAGAAACAGAGCTACAACTTAACCTCCAAAAATAGATTCTATCTAAGCAAGATTGCAGACCAAAATGAACACAAATCAATTCGATTCTTACCTTTGATGGCAGGCAAAAATTCCGCTGATCACATCCAACAGATCAGTCATTGAACAGGCAAAGCTCTCCTTCCCAACACAACCCCTCACGAACACCAACTCCTCTCCAATGGAGCGAGTGCTGAATCACCACAGGGAAAGAAAAATCAGCACCTCTAAACCAAAACCGATGATGATCTCACAACCTTGGCAAAAACTGGAACCAAGGAGACAAGAACGAGATCTAGGAGCCGAGAGTTTACCTAGATGAAGGTTTACCGACATCCAACTCTAGCTATTCCCAAATGCCAACCCCCTGCTCCGCTGCCTTTCATTCATTGACCGCTTGAGACGGGGAGTTGATAAGAAGCGATGGCACCGGCGATCGAGGGCAGTAGAAGAAAAGGGAGAGGTGGTCCGTCGGTCTCTTGGCGCGGCTAGGGTTCGCGCGAGGAGGAGTGGAATCGGCGGCTGTGGCGTCAGGCGGAGAGGGGAGGAAAGAAAAGGATCGGGCATGAGGTTTAGGGCACGGGAGAGAAGAGAGGTTATTAAATGTATAATTAAAATCTTTCCTTATATATATATATATATATATTCCGAAAATCCAACTTTTCCTTAAATAATTCAAAACCAACCCCAATCCTCTCTACTAATATTTCTACAAATTCAGAAAAATCCTGAAAAATTTTTTGGTCCGGATTTTCGAATCGCCGTATTTTACATTCAATCCCTCTTAATCTCCCACACCAACCGAATTCCTTCTTCATTCCTATTCTTCCCAAGGCGCCCGAAAGCCCCTCTCGTGTCTTCGAATGTCCCACTTCGACAATGCCTCCCCGGTACCATTTTAATTACACATTTATAATTAATTTTCCTATTATATCACTTAGTAAATGCAAAATTTTCTTTACCTATCTAGAAAACGTCGTGTCACACAAGCTGACCCCGGGGCCGAACCTAGACCGGATCCTAGGTTCCCAACCTTAGCTTTGTTTAATAAATTCGCATCCACCACCTACAAACCTATCAAGACGAGCTTCTTGAATAGGTAATTTTTTACTCAATCTTGCCCAGTAGCAATGGATGCTATAAATTTCTATCAACTAGACCACCTTATCTACTTTACACATCCAGTAAATTCGACATTGTGTGCCGAATTTTACAACAACCTGGTCAAAATTGATGACCTGCTCAACTCTACCACTGTACAGGGCATTCCTCTTACTATTTCTCCAACTATGTTTAATCGATTCCTCGGACTACGACAGTCACAGTCAACCTTTTGTTGCTATCCTCCGGCTGACCTTCCCTTCGCTCCCCCCTATTCGCACATCAACCTAGACACTCTTTACTCCTACTTTTTTGGAGATGTGCGAAACTCGTTAGCACGACGGTTTCAGTCCATTGACCTCTGAGTCCAGGATTATGCTCTTTACAGAGTTCTAGTCCGTTGTGTTCTCCCACTCATCACCCGAGATGTCGTGACCATGTGACCTTTTCATGCTTTTCTCCTCTACGCCATGATCCATCAGTTAGATATAGACATAGACCTCCACATGTTCCACACCATTATTTACGCGTCGAGTGTATCTACTCACGCCCGAGTACGGACGCCGTATTGTCATATTATCACCTCCATCCTTCACCACCATGGTCGCGACGTCACCGCTGGGGAGGCCATCCCGATGTCCGAGTTTGATGAAATCGGGTTTAGAAATTTTTCGTTAGCGGGTATAGAGATTTCGGCCACCGGGGTCCTATCATGAAGACGGGAGAGGGCTCGGCGGCAGGACGACTCAGATGAGGAGATAGAGGTAGACGTTGCCGATCTCGCAGTCGAGATCAACGAGCACTTGCAAGAGCCTCCTCCACCGACCACCGACCAGGGCCTGACACTACTAAAGACAGAGATGCACAGTCTCTGAGAAGAGATGGAGGCTCGACACATTGAATTTATAGATGCTCTTCAGGCCGAACATAATATAAACCATGCCTACCACACTGAGTACATGGTCACTTTTCAAGCCGAACACCAGACAAATGAGGCTCGATACAATGAAATGATGTCCATGTTCCGATCATGGCAGCCTGGTCCATTCGACCCCCCCTGGCCCCTCCTCATAGACCTGAGTGATTCTCTAGCTAGCTGATTGTACTTATACTATTTTGACTTGCCCTATCCTGTAGGGTTGACATGTGTTTGACTTTACTGGTCATTGTGGTGACCAGTTGACTTTGCTATGTTGTGTTTGACTTTACTGGTCCTTGTGTTGACCATGTGACTTTGCTGTCTTATCTACTGGTTATTTACTTATCTGTTGAGTTTGTTTTTAACGACTTAGTTATTCACTTCATAACTGAATCTTAGGGTTATGCTTAGTAGAGTAGGACTGATCTATATGGTTTTCCAAAAAACTTTTTCTATCTTTCTTAATTAGCAAATTTATCATTTCATTTTTCAAGTTTTTGAAAGTTAAAATGATTTTCTGACTTAGTTTTATTTCAAAAACTACCCCCTTCAAAACTAGGGATTTTTCGTAAATGGACTTAGCTTAGGCCCTAACCCTAAAACTGCACGCACCTATAGATCTAGAAGTCAGCATCTCACGAGCACCTTAGGGTACTTTTGATTGATAACCTAGACTGGGTTGAGATGCTTAGGTCTATGCCTTGATTCAAGATGCTTTAAGTCAGTGCATCTGCAGTAATTGAGGCAATACATACAAGTTGAACAGTAATCAGGTTAAGTGTCAAGCTTAGAAAATCTAACTTGATCAGAACACTTAACTTGACTAACCCTAGCAAAAACTACTGTTTATGACAGTTAGTAAGTAGCTAACATGGTTAGACAGGACCCGAACAAGATCGGTCTAAATTGGGTTGGTCCAGTTTTTTTTGGGTTGGTTCACTACAGAATTTCAATATCTTACTAGCTCTAATTTACTTGCTGTAATTAGTATAAATATTTTTTTGATATATGGCAAAGGGGGAGAGAAATAAAAGAAAGAGGGAAAATTTTTAATTTTTTTCAAATTTTCTATCTCTTTTTCAAAAAGTAAAGTAGAAAGTTCTAAATGCTCAGTTTTCAAATACTTTTCGGTATTTAAATACTTCAAAATTCTTTAAGTACAAAAAAATGGTTTCAAAACTGTTTTTAAGTGTTTCAAACTTATTTTAAAAGTTGTCAACTGCTTAAAAAGTTTTCAAGTACTAAAAAAAGTTTTCAAGTACCTAAAAAGTTTAAAATTATCTTTAAATATTTGTTAAGTACTTCAAACCTTTAAAGTAATTCTAAGTGCTTTCAAAACACTTCGAAAAGGCGTTAGGATTTCTAAGTATATTGTGAAAAACATTTCTAAAGATTTTTTTTTTCAAATTTGCCTAAGCTAAACTATTTTTCAAATACTTGTTGGCAAATGTGCGAAGTAAAGTTCTCTTAGTAAATAAATTCTTTTTGAAAATGTTTTCAGTTTTCAAAAACTTGCTTTTGCCTAAGTAAATTTGTTGTGATAATATTGAAACATAAACGCCTTTTCAAATTTGCCTAAGTGTTCTTGAGTACAATTGCTTTATTTTTCGGAAAACACTTAGTCAAAGTTAAAGAATTTGCAAAATCTTGAAAAACACTTAGCACTTAGAAAGTTTACGAAACCCACATAACATTGAAAATTCAGGGGGAGAATGTGAAATTCAGGGGGAGTTAAAATTCTATTTTTACTACTGTTAGATTACTATTTTTATCTTAACTTTTTGAACCGTGTTGCCATAAATCAAAAAGGGAGAGATTGTTGGTGCCGGAAGCACTAAAGTCAAACCTGTGTTTTGATAATGGCAAAGGGTTCAGAAGTTAAGATTTGTTTGTGATCTAACAAGCTAATTGAGTGTGCAGGAAAGTCCTAGGTACACTAGGCACTAAGTCCTGGTTTATTGAATTGGGCACTAAGTCCTGGCCGCAGGCTGGGCAACTAAGTCCTGACCTAAGGTTGGGCTATAAGACCTGGTGAGTGAAGCTGGACACTAAGACCTGGTGAGTGAAACTGGGCACTAAGACCTGGTCGAGGATTGGGCACCGAAGACCTGGTGAGTGAAGCTGGGCAAAAGTCCAACCGGAGGAGCCGGTTGGCAAAAAAGATAAATTCTCCTGAGAGGAGTAGGTGAGGACGCGTTCCCCTTAGAGGGAACATTAGGCGTTGGTTCGACCTAGGGTTGCGTTTGGGAGACCCAAAGTCAGAACCAAGACAACTAAGGCTGTAAACAATGGTCTAAACTTATTATTTTATTTGCTTCTTGTGTTTTGGAACTAACATTGGTTGCAGGAAATGAAGGGACGGTGTTTCTGCAGCTCAGACGCCTCAATGGAGTGAGGCGCCTCACTGGGCTAGGCGCCTGTATTGATACATGCGCCCCAGTGCAAGGCTATTTCAAAGCCATCGAAGCAAACTGCCACGAAGCCTCCGGACCAAGTCAAGCTAGGCGCCTGTGTCCATACAGGTGCCCTAGACAGCTCAGGCGCCTCATTGAAGGGGCAGCTCAGGCGCCTCATTGAAGGGGATAAGTGCTGACCGAGCCTGCGGATTAGAGTTCGCGCAAGAGAGGCCACGTGTCAGGCGCCCCCTTCAATACAGGCGCCCAGGAGTCGACTATACAAAGGGGGTTCACCCCCAAGGATTCAGAACATCTCGCTCACATCGTTCTCAACACTTTCGTTCAAACGCTACGCTCCGACAAACTCCGACCTCGGATTCAAGTGCCGACGACGACCCGCTGCTCCGAACTTTCAACCACCTCGGGCGTCGGTAACATTTAAATTACGAAAAGTGTTGTACTTTCAATTTCAATTCTATATCTGTACTCGAACCTGTAAAAGATCTTTACGAATATATAATTGCCCAACGTAAACGGTCAAGGACCGTGGGCCTTGGAGTAGGAGCCGACCGCGACTCCGAACCAAGTAAAAAGAACTTGTGTTAGCGATTATTTTCTTGTTTTCCGCTACATAATCGCTCTACTTATCTGAAAAATTTTAAGATCGATATTCACCCCCCCTTCTATCGATTTACTCTGATCCAACACTATTTGCTCAATCAATTATTCCCCTATAATCTGTTCTCTCTTTTTGTTTGTCTATAACTTCCTATCAATCTAAACAAAAGAGTTCCCTTCACGTTTAATGGTCATGGTTATTTGACAGCTGTTCTCCTTTCCATGATGGCCGATATCGACCATCATAGTTATTAAGTCCATTATTACCATGCGTTACATGTAATAACTACCTACTGAATTTCTTATTCTGGGAGAGGGAGGAGAGGATACTTGAAGCTTTGTTCTCTTCTCTTTAAGTTGTTCTTTGGGCTTCACTCTCCCGAGTTAGTCTCGGGATCTTACCTCCCGGACTGAGGTCGGGGACCTTCCTCATTTCCCTGAAATAGTCTCAGGAGCCCGAGCTCCCGGTCTAACCTCGGGAGCCTTCCTCCATTCTCCCGAGATAGTCTCGAGCCCGACTTCCCTACCTGTCCTTGAGTCTCTAACTTGGCCGACACTACTACGTAATTTTCCCGTGTCATATGTCCTTCTCAAGCACTTATCCCTATCAATCTCATACCAAATTACAGAGTTGGTCTTAGTTGGTCTAAGCTGTGTTGACCTATTGACTTGTCACCAGGCCAATCTATAGACATATAATAGGATGTGACAGATACACCGGTTACAATGGTGCCCTTTAATCAGATATCTTTTGGCTTTCTCTATGTGAGATGTGTCCCTTAGACTTTTCTTCGTGGATGGATTAGAAAATGGAGCGGGGCTTCAATTTAAAAAAACTTAAATTTAATAATAAATTATATATTCTTATTAAAAAATAATACAAAGTATATATAAAAAAAGTGATTATTTATTTAAAGAAATTATGCTTATCACATTTTAAAATATAAATTCTTCTATAATAAAATTTACATCTAAATTCTTAACTAAATCTAGTACAATATATTGAGCCTATAAAATTGAATTCATAATTACATTAAGTGAAATTTTTGTATGACATTGATATCGAAACATAGTATAGAGAAATATGATAGACCTATCAGCATGCACGTAGGTGTACTCGATTACGTCCACTCGTACCTTAACACATCACATCTATATCGCTTCAAATCTAACAGACATAATTAATTAATTAAAATCCTTATTTTTCTGGATGGCTGGATGTCAATCCACAAAATAAATCTATCGAATCAAATTATATTATTATTATTATTATTATTCATTTAATAAAATTATTATATGATTGGACTATTTTAATGGTAGATAGATTATTTTCAGAAATGATTTAAGAGAACATTTAGTTAAAAAAATAATGAACATATCACAAAAAAATGTTTAAGATTTTTTTCCATAATTTATTCTATAACATGATTTGTTTCCATTTTATTTGATATTAATTATATGCACTATTATATAAGGTAATAAATCTTGTTTATTTAATTGCATCATTGATAATTAATCATATATTTGGGATGGGCTTAGCCTAACATAGATCCATCTCTGCTCCTCTCCCTATAAAAGATAAGGAGAGAGAGATTCTCTATTATTATATCTATACTTTCGTAAGATCGAACTGATTCATTCTAAAATTCTTCGATTTGAAAAATTAGATACTTAATGTCAAAAAATAAATCTAATCTCATCATCTATTTTACTTTATCTTCTTTCTATTATCTTATTTGGGACTTTATAATGAGTTAATCATTGGAGAAACCTCATTGGATAACTTCTGACGAGTCTTTGACATGTGTTATTTTTCACAAAGTAGATTCTGGAGGAGAAGGCTACGTCACTGAGAAAAACTATTTGACGCCATCATTCTTTGGATGCAAGGTGGATTTTTGCTATCGCCAGTGCTCGCTTAAGGCATAGGCAGATAAGCCCTTTGCCTAGAGCCCCAATCCCATGATTTTTGATATTTTAATATTATTTTTATTCAATTTTTTTAAAAGAAAACGTCCATTTTTAATTTTATTTATTGAAATTTTTTTAATATATACCTTTTTTTTAAAACCTAATCAACTCTTCAATATTCTCCATATTGAACTCTAAAAAACATGCTCTCTCATAGTTATAGGTAATCTTGTATCATTTTTTTCTTTCGGTCGATGTTCCTGTACCTTTTTCTGGTTGATAATAACAAACTTTTTCCCTCCCTCACAAATGATATTATCAAAGGACATCCTTTTCATCTCTCATTGGTAATCTTATTCTTCATTTTTTCTTCTTCTTCCTCGGTGATCCGGAAAGAGTCGATGACAATGGCCAGACACCGAAATTTTGCCCCTGTGGTAGTTGCAGAGGTGGGAAGGAACTTAGGCTCCTGCGAGGTTAACACGAGTGTTAGGGAACACGCCGGTGGGGGTTCGACGGAGTCCACTTCGACGCTCAAGTCAGTGTCTGTTGCGAAAAAAAAAGTTGCGGAAAATAAAGAAGATGTCTAGAGTTGAGAGGGCGTAACTTCCTTACTGGAGCGGTTGGACTACCTTTTATACTGATGTCAAAAGACTAGACGTGTGATAAGCCCACAATGAGTGTCACAATGAGCTCAAATTTGAATTTATAAATTGAAAACCCTTAGCTTACAAAACTAAGTGTAGTATAGGGGCCTCAAGTCGTAGTTTTCCAAGAACTAGCTAAGAATTCTTAACTCAAGCTAGAATTCATCATTTTCTGTTTTGGGTTTTCAAGTGAAATCGGTATTTCTGCGATAATGAATGAAATTATAGTTGGAAACATAATAATCTCAGCTAAATAAGAAACTAACTCGAAATTACGGAAACTACACTTATCCCTATTTAAAAACTAAGCAATTCAATTCGAAACTATTAGATTGAAATTCAAGAAATAATATTGAATGCAGGAAATTTGTAACTAATTGCAGAATTGTGAAAATTAGAACAAAGCACACTTAAGAAACGTGATTGTGATGAAAATTGAGACCTCTTCCTGATCGGTCAACAGACCGATCAGATACTTACCTGATCGGTCAAATATACCGAATAAATACTTCCTGTTCGGTCAAACAGACCGATCAGATACAAACTGAAACAACTAAGTAAATACGTATTCAGAAACAAAATTTGCAGAAATTTAACATCCGATCAGTCTCTTCACTAAGATTTCCTTCTTGCCGTCACACAAGTGCCAAGCTATAAACCCTCTAGCTCGAAAATCAAACGAGAACTGACTCCCGTGATCAATTAATCATCAGCTCGGTGCGCAATTTGTAAACCTCTTCCGATCTCTTCCTCCTTGATAAGTTGAATGGCGAATGTGGCTAAGAAACCCTCAGAAACCTTCGAAGAACCCCTCCGAATGCTCCGACAGCTCCGGTCGATGAAGAACGACAATCAAATAGGAATCGATCGGTAGAACAGAGCTTCTCGGCGAAACCCTCACCTGAGCCTTTCCGCGACGAGATTTGATTAGCAAACTTCACAAGAAGTCGATCCACTGGTTGCGGGGCCCTCTGGTTGCGGGGCAGCCTGTTCGACTTGGTGCTACTCCAGCGGTTCCTTGATAGCGTTAGCCACTAGGCAGTCAAGTTCCTCTCTTGTGAGGGTAAGGGGTTGTCCCTCCGATCCTGCAATCGTTGCTCCTTCAAGTGCTTTGCTAGTTTCCCATAGACGACGCCAAATTTGTTCCGGAAAGAGTCGACGACAATGGTCAGGCACCAAAACTTTGCCCCTGTGGTAGTTGCTGAGGTGGGGAGGAACATAGGCTCCTGCGAGGTTAATACGAGCGTTAGGGGACACGCCGGCGGGGGTCCGGCGAAGTCCACTCCGACACTCAAGTCAGTGTCTGTCGAGAAAAAAAAGGTTGCGGAAAGTAAAGAAGATGTCTAGAGTTGAGAGGGCGTAACCCTCTTATCGGAGGGGTTGAACTACCTTTTATACTGATGTTGACAGACTAGACGTGCCCCTTGATCGGTGCCACATCTCCGATACGTAAGCCACTCCCACCTATTTCGGCGGTAGTGGAATATCCTTTGAAACGTTCTGCGTCATTATCCCGCTATTACCCGTTGCGTCATTTAAGGGTCGCGAAGACCTCTTCTAACGGGAATGTTTATCCGTATCGAAAAGGAGGGTCAGTACCTGAAGTCGGTTATTGCGGGGACTCCACCCCCCGAGGTGAGCTCGGGGTCTTCGGGTGCCTCAATTCCCGAGGTGCTCTCAGGGCCTAACCTCCCAGGGTATTCCCGAGAGGGGTCTTCCAGCTGGCCTTCCCAGGTGAGTCGCTCGCGGTGAGTCCCGGGACTCGGGAAAGAGGGTTATCTCGACTCGACGTATTATGCCCCACAATTTCTTCATCCCTTATTCCGGTCAAGGCTCTTGCAACCCTATCACTTGGTAATAACAGGAAGTAGGGGTTCATTATTCATTCGACGGAACGTAGAATGCTAATTTTTTTAAAACATCAAATTGATATATTTTTTCTTTTTTTATTACTTAAATTAAAAATGATCATTTTAAAGTAGGTTTGAATAAAATATACAGATATAATTTTAATTATTTGTATGACATAAAAAAAGTTAAAATTAATTATGATAAAAAGAAAAATATTTATATCTCCAAAAATAAAAAACACGTAATATGTTATTGGATATCAATGATTTAGATTTACTTTTAGAATTAAAAATTTAAAAAATAATAAATAATCCTAAATTAAAAGAAGAGGAAATTGTTTAAAATCCCTAACTACAAAATCAATTTTTCCGTCAGTTCATATATAAAAAAATTTATTTTCACTCCTTGACGAAACATATTTTTTTACTTCAACTCCCTAATATTTTTTTAATGCACACTAATTTACCTAATTTCTCTCATTTTTATAGGACAAAAAGTCCAAAAAAAGTATAATTTTCTTAAATTCAGTATCACTTTAACTAAACTCTAGTATATTTTTTATCAAATTGAATACTATTTGTTTCGGAAGGAATCGACGTCGATGGTCAGTCACCAGGACTCAACCCACGCGGATGCTGACACTAGAGAAAGAGCTCACATCCTGCGAGATTAACACGAGCGTTAGGGGAACACGCCGGAGGTTGTCCGACGGAGCCCACTCCGACGCTCAAGTCAGTGTCTCGATCTAGGAGATGAAAAGAAGGCAAAAATGGTATGCGTGAAGTAGAGAGGGTGTAACCCCCTTACCAGAGGGATTGGATTACCTTTTATACCTTAGGTGGTCGCCCAACGAGTCTCCACGATCTTCGCCACGTCCCCCTAATTGTCGATTACGGGATCACCTTTGCAACGGGCCACGCAGTCATTAAGTTCAGACCGTTGCGATAATGATGGGTCATAATTATCCCACAATAATTGGTGATGATTATCCGCAGATCCGAAGAAAAGTGGGACTGTTACTTAAGGTCGAATGCTTCTTGGGCTCCGCTCCCTCGAGTTGATCTCGGGGTCTTCTGGCCTGGGGGTCCCGGGCATTTTGCCTTCCCAAGGTGGTCTCGGGGATCTGACCTCCTGAGGTGATCTTGAGAGTGCACCTTCCGATTTGATCTTCAGGGTGTGTCTACCCGAGGGGATCTCGGGGGATCCCCTTCCCAAGAGAGTCTCGAGAGTTCCGGAAAAAGAGTCGTTCAGACTCGATGCCTCTTGCCACATAACTTCTTCAATCCACGTGTCAACCACGGGGTGCTCAACCCTATCACAAGCCCCTCCCTTCAAGTATGATCGAAGGAAGTGTTGTTCACTGATTAGATTAGTGTTGTGATGAAGAAGCTATGTCATAGTGGGTCCCTGCACCCGTTACTGTTAGATCGAGAGAAACGATAGAGGGGGGGGGTGAATATCGTTAAACGTTTGGATTCGTAAAAGAGAATTAGCAGCGGAAATAAAAAATAAAATAACACACGCGAACACCAAAATTTTACTTGGTTTGGAGTCGCGGTCGGCTCCTACTCCAAGGCCCACGGTCGTTGACCGTTTACTGCGGGCAATTCTATATGCGCAAACAGTTTACAGAAATAGATTACAAGATTAGTACAGTAAACTGAAAGAAAGCCGCTCTTAGTTACCGACGTCCGGAGTAGATCGTATTTTCAAAGCAGAGGGACATCGTCGGCACTTTGTATCTCGAGTCGGGAGGTTTCCGGGACAGAGCGCTGGAGCAGAAGAGCGTGAATGTGTTGGAAGAAATTGTTTTTGAAGCCTTGGGGTCGAGGGCCTTTTTATAGCTCCTGGGGGCGACCGGAATGTCGAGGGTGCACCCCCCACGTGTCATCTGATCCGAGTTCCTCTCGGTCAGCTCTGATCCCTTCAAACTCGGGATCGAGCTTTGACGGGGCACCCGGGACGTTGGGGGCACCCGGGTTGACTCGATCCGCTGGCTTGAGTTGATCCACTTTGTTAGCTTTAGCTCGGGGCGCCCGGACCATCCGGGGCGCCCGGGAGCACGGGGGCGCCCCGCCCAGTAAGCTGCCGAAGCACATCTTTGCTTCACTCATTTTGTATTGACCTTGGGGGCGCCCGGAACACTGGGGGCGCCCTGCTCAGCCACTTGCCTCTCTTCTTTGGGCATTTTGAGCTGCAGACACACGTTCCTTCGGTCCTGCATCCAGGGTTAGTCCAAAACAACATAAAGCCATTAAGTATTAGGTTTATACAGCCTCCGTTGTCTTGGTTCTGACTTTGGGTCTCCAAAATGGAGCCCTAGGTCGAACCGACGCCTACTGTTCCCTCGACGGGGAACGCGTCCTCACCTACTCTTCTCGGGAGAATTTACCTGATGCCAACCGGCTCCTCCGGTTGGACTTTTGCCCAGCAGTCCTTCGCCAGGTGCCTAGCTGTCCTTCTCCAGGTCTTCAGTACCAAGCTGTCCTTCGCTTGGTGCCTAGCAGTCCTTCGCTAGGTCTTTGTATCCCTTCGCTAGGGCTTTGTATCCTGGCATTCCTTCGCCAGGTGCTTAGCAGTCCTTCGCTAGGGCTTTGTATCCTGGCATTCCTTCGCCAGGTGCCTAGCAGTCCTTCGCTAGGACTTTTCCTGCACACTTGAGTAACATGTTAGATAAACATTATATCTTAACTTTTGAACCCTTTTGCCATTATCAAAATACAGGTTCGACTTGGGTGCAATTGATTTGAGTTTATTTAAAAATGATGTTGAATCTATAATTAACTGAAATTTTGTGTTAGATTCGAATTTGACCAAAAATAATTTGAATTTGAATTTCAAAAATTGGCTTCCAGGTCTTGGCGAGGCACTAGGCCTTCTTTGGCCGTAGCCTTATTGGATCATCAACCCTTTCTTGACAAAGCCTTTTAATGAAATTTCATTTTCAAAATTATTTTTCGAAAAATTCTGGTCTAACTAGTTTGGGTCTTGGATCGGTAGCTTCGGCTAGTTTCACCAGTCTAAAGAGACCAACTAGAGAATACTTGACCTTATTAGAATTGGTTTCCCTAACGTACTATCATCTCACCGCCACCCAATACTATGTTATTCAAATTTTAGTTAAGTTGGTTCGGTCCTTAAACTAACCATTCCTAAGTCTAAGCATGGCAAATTGCAGAAATTAAATAAACAATCAATCATGCAATTTGAAAACAAAAATTGAATTTTATTTAACAATAAATTTTGTTTTCAATTTGGCTCCCCCTGGACTAAAGCCACGATAATGGTTTGGCAAGATGTGAATCTTGTCCTTGGGGATCCAATACTGATTTGATCTAGTTTGTTTGTTCAGGTACAGTTTAGGTACCCAAGCCTGAACATTAGGTCTGGACTGATTCAGTACAGCAAAGTAGGATTTTTATCTAGATTTGGTTCTATAGCCTAGTCCGGATCGATTTAGAACCGATTTCTGTTTTCCAAGAATCATGTCAAGACCCTTGGAACCAGAAGTGAATCGTTCTAAAGCTGATCTAAGGTCCTTAACCTGAGTTTTCAGGGAGGAGTTTTCTTTCTCAAGTTTTTCAACTTGAGTAGAGGTTCCTTCTTGAACCTTCTCAGTTAAGGATCTAGAGTCATCTCCCTCTTTCAGGAGTTTTACTTCCTGTCGGAGGGATTCGATTCGGAGTTTAGCTTTCGCCAAATCTCGAGAAAGATAAGAAATTAACTCATTTAACTGACTTCTAGTAAAACCACTTACCTTGATTTTGTCGTCCTCTGAAAATGTCAGTCTACCGTCGTCCTGTTTCGATTCTGACTCAGTCTCGATTTCTTCTGCGGCGGTTAGTGCGAGTAGGTTCGACTGTGGGACCTCT
This sequence comes from Boesenbergia rotunda, assembly GCA_024364735.1. NCBI lineage: Eukaryota > Viridiplantae > Streptophyta > Magnoliopsida > Zingiberales > Zingiberaceae > Boesenbergia > Boesenbergia rotunda. The sequence continues at coordinate 103,237 of JAGFNQ010001456.1, read as the reverse complement.
TCTTCTTCTGAGGAGGAGGACTCGTCCCATGTTGCTTGAAGTGCTTTCTTCTTCCTTGTCTTCTTTGTTTCCTTCAGGTTGGGGCATTCGGTCTTGTAGTGGCCCTTCTTCTTGCACTCGTAACAGGTCACGTTGGGCTTGCTCTTTTCATTTGAGGGTTCAGCTGGTTCATCCTTTCTTCAGCTGGCTTTCCTTCTGTTGGTTTGGTTCTTCAATTCCTTGTAGTAGTTCCGGGCCAGTCGAACCAGCTTAGGTCGATCTCCTTCTTCGTCTTCTGAGTCTGAGTCTGAGTCAGACTCGGGTGCAGGTTGAGATTTCTTCTTGGATACCTTTCCAGCTTTACCTGCAATAAGAGCAATACCTTTCTCAGCCAGGGTGCAGTTAGTCTGCTCATGCAATTCAAGTTCTGAAAACAGTTCATCTAGTTTAATTTTTGAAAGGTCCCTTGAAACTTTGTATACATCTACCATAGATGCCCACAAGGTGTTTCTCGGGAAAGCATTTGGAGTGTACCTTATCAGGTCATGATTTTCTACCTTGTGATCGATTGTGTGTGGTCCGTTCATTAGTTCTCGAATTCGGGCATGGAGCTGAGCTGCTATTTCGTTGTCGTTCATCTTGATCGTATACAGCTTGTTCAGGAGGAGATCTCTCTTGCTGATCCGAGTGTCTGAAGTTCCTTCGTGCAGCTCGATCAGTTTCCCCCACAACTCCTTGGCACTGTTGAATGGACCCACCCGGTTCAGTTCCTCTTTTGTTAAGCCGCATTGGAGGGTCTGGGTCGCCTTTGCATCAGCTTCAATCTTCCGTTTCAGAGCGGTGTCCCACTCTGTTTAGGTCTGAGGTACTCCTTCAGCATTCTTTGGAATCTCCAGTCCGGATTGGATGATTATCCACATGTCCACCTGAGTTTTCAGGTGGACCTCCATTCTGCTCTTCCAGTAGGAGAAGTCCTCCCCACTGAAGAGAGGTGGTCTTGCGGTGCTGAAGCCTTCTTGCATGGCCATTTTATCTGAAAAGTAAACTAAGAGGAAAGAAAATATCCCAAGACTTGGTCTTGGATTAGTAGTGCGGGAAGTAAAAGAAAAATATTTGTCGAGGGGTGTTGCACCAACCTCGATTAACAAAAAAAATTTCGAACAAAATTTTTTTGTAAAATACGAAAAATTCTCAAATCGGTGGTTGCACCAAATTTGAGCTTCCCCGCTCTGATACCACTTGTTGGATCGAGAGAAACGATAGAGGAGGGGTGAATATCGTTAAACGTTCGGATTCGTAAAAGAGAATTAGCAGCGGAAATAGAAAACAAAATAACACACGCGAACACCAAAATTTTACTTGGTTCGGAGTCGCGGTCGGCTCCTACTCCAAGGGCCACGGTCGTTGACCGTTTACTGCGGGCAATTCTATATGCGCAAACAATTTACAGAAATAGATTACAAGATTAGTACAGTAAACTGAAAGAAAGCCGCTCTTAGTTACCGACGTCCGGAGTAGATCATATTTTCGAAGCAGAGGGACGTCGTCGGCGCTTTGTATCTCGAGTCAGGAGGTATACGGGACAGAGCGCTGGAGCAGAAGAACGTGAATGTGTTGGAAGAAATTGTTTTTGAAGCCTTGGGGTCGAGAGCCTTTTTATAGCCCCTGGGGGCGCCCAGAACATCGGCCCCCCCCCCACGTGTCATCTGATCCGAGTTCCTCTCGGTCAGCTCTGATCCCTTCAAACTCGGGATCGAGCTTTGACGGGGGCGCCCGGGACGCTGGGGGCGCCCGGGTTGACTCAATCCGCTGGCTTCTCGCTGGCTGGAGTTGATCCACTTCGTTAGCTTTAGCTCGGGCGCCCGGACCATCCGGGGTGCCCGGGAGCATAGGGGCGCCCCGCCCAGTAAGCTGCCGAAGCACATATTTGCTTCACTCGTTTTGTATTGACCTTGGGGGCGCCCTACTCAGCCACTTGCCTCTCTCCTTTGGGCATTCTGAGCTGCAGACACACGTTCCTTCGGTCCTGCATCCAGGGTTAGTCCAAAACAACATAAAGCCATTAAGTATTAGGTTTATATAGCCTCCGCTGTCTTGGTTCTGACTTTGGGTCTCCAAAATGGAGCCCTAGGTCGAACCGATGCCTATTGTTCCCTCGAAGGGGAACGCGTCCTCACCTACTCCTCTCGGGAGAATTTACTTGATGCCAACCGGCTCCTCCGGTTGGACTTTTGCCCAGCAGTCCTTCGCTAGGTGCCTAGCTGTCCTTCGCCAGGTCTTCAGTACCAAGCTGTCCTTCGCCTGGTACCTAGCAGTCCTTCGCTAGGTCTTTGTATCCTGGCATTCCTTCGCCAGGTGCCTAGCAGTCCTTCGTTAGGGCTTTGTATCCTGGCATTCCTTCGCCAGGTGCCTAGCAGTCCTTCGCTAGGGCTTTGTATCCTGACATTCCTTCGCCAGGTGCCTAGCAGTCCTTCGCTAGGACTTTTCCTGCACACTTGAGTAACATGTTAGATAAACATTATATCTTAACTTTTGAACCCTTTTGCCATTATCAAAATACAGGTTCGACTTGAGTGCTTTCTGCACCAACAGTTACTGCTTCCCTGGCGGTTATATTGGGTCTGAGGAATTGTAGCATTTACCTCGGGGCTCGAGGCAATCTCTTCTTGATTTTGTTTTTCCACAAAAGCTTCTATGATCTTCGAGATACTGCAATGATACCCGTCCACCATCCATAAAAGCGCATGATGATCGTTAATGGCGACAAAGCCCCTTCGCAAATGCATCCTCGCCACGTGCCTTACCTGCTTTCCCCGCGATCTCATGCTGACATGCGCAGCTGTAGCAGACTCACATTAGACGGTTGTTCCATGGCGCCGCCTTGATGTGGCGATTTCCTGCCGACCACGAGCCTTGCCCCTATTGCACACAGGCGGGCGGCTTCCTCCGTATAAGAAGGGGAGGTGAAGATGTTCGACCACCTTCTGGCTTCGTTGTTTGGTGAGCCTCGTCTTCATTTTCTTCCCTAAGGATCCTTTTCGCGTAAGTCTTCTGCCTCCTTCTCGTCTTTTTCCTTAGGAACCATGGAAGGTTATCGAGCGGAGTGGTATGAGTCTGCCTCTTTGAGAGTGAGGCCGGAGGCTTTGCAGGCGGCCATTGTGGCCTACGGCATTCCGGCCGAGATGGCGGTGATGACCCCCAAAGTAGACCAGACGCCGGTGGAGCCTCCCATAGGTTTCTTTACCTTCTTTCTGGGGCAAGCAGAGTCAGGGCTCTGCATCCCCATTTTTCCTTTTCCCATGAATGTGGCCTCCTATTTTGAGATTCCCCTCCACTAGATGACTCCCAACGCCTTTGCTCAGATGGGCGGGGTGTACATTATCTTGAATCTCTTCGACATCCCCCTGACCCCTCGCCTTTTCCATTCCTTCTTCGTTCCGATCGGCTCGCGAGGGGCTTTTAGCTTCTCGGCGCGTTCCGGCCATAGGTTCTTAGGAGGGTTCCCTTCCTCGCACAAAGGGTGGAAGGAGAAGTTTTTCTTCATCCAACTGCCTGCGTGACCCCTTCAAACCTCTCCGCTGGATGAAGGATCTGTCGACTCCTCCCTCCCTAGGGAATTTTCTCCAGAGTCCAGCCTACCAGCGCGCCATGAACATACTCTCCGACATGGAGTTTAGTGGCCCAGGTCTGGTGCAGAGTGAGGAGCTCATGTTCCGATCGAGCCTTAGCCCTAAAGTGACCCGAATTAGCTTCAGCCTCAGTAAGTTTATCTTTTCCACCAATGCCTGTTAGCTCTAACTGATATTCTCTTGCCTGGTTATTGCAGAGGAAATCATGTTTTCGTGGGCGACGCACTGACTTATCAAGTGGGAGGAAGCCAACAAAGAAACTCTGAATCCTCTCCCTGTCGCTCCTGGTGCACCCTCTGCTTCAGCCGAGTCCTCGGAGGGGACTGCTGAATCATCCAGTGAGTATGCCACGCCAGAGCGGGCAGAGGCTCCTGCTACGCCTTCTCCGTTTGTTGACTAGGGGAGTTCAGGTCTGTCGGTTGACCCGGAGATGGGCGTCCCTTCGGGGGATGACTCACCCCTGGCTGTTGTCCATCCGGAGGGGGTCACAGAGGAGTCGTCGCCCCCGCTGCCCCATCAACATCCCAATTCTCTAGTTGGCAGAAGAGGAAGGTCCCAGAAGGCTTAGGCCCCAGACGGAAAAGGCTGCGCCTAGTGGCCTCTGCACACTTCTATCTATTCCTGAGGAGGATGTTCTCCCTTCCGATAGTGAGGAAGCTATTCCTCTATCTCCACCTTTTCCGTCGACTGCCACTCCAGAGGCAGGTGGTCAGGCCTCCGGCTCTTCTTCGGTCGACCCTGCCGAGGTCATTAAGGGTAAGCAAGCATTTCCCACCCAATATCGAATGTAGTTGACTACCTTCGCAAACGGCTAGACGCGACGGTGGAGGCTTCCATGCAATCTTTTCCCCCGGTGTAGTTGAAGGAGGCCCCTGCCGAGGGCCTTTCTTCCTAGGGGACTTCTAGCTCTGAGGAGGGTGACTCCGACCCTTCTACATTGCCACCTGGGGCTCCCACTGTCCAGCCACTTCCCCCGCGCAGGGGCTCGTTGCCTTTAGGGAGCCGGGTTGACACCCCGAGGTCTCAAGGGGGGGGGGGAGCCGTGTGAGCCTCTACGGGGCCTCTCACTACCCTCTGTGAGTCCCTTTTGAAGGTGTGTATTCCAAGTACATAGGTTGTTTTCTTGCGTGCTTTATAATTTCTTGGTGCAATGATAGGTGGCTGAAGACTGCCAGATAGCCGCCCGTGGCTTGTATGCTTGGCCAGAGAGGGAGGCCTTGACCCGCCGGGCACTGAGTGCAGAGGCCGCAGCTGACCACGAGCAAAGAGCAGGACTTATGCAGGAGGGGGTTAGCAGAGCTCTCCGAGCGAAGGTGGAGCATCAGCTGGACACCTTGATGGCCATGGAGTCCTCCCTACAAAGTTCTCGGCACCGGGAATGTTTGGCGTCCGAGAGGGTTGTGGCCATCATCGATGACCTGCTCTGGATGACTCAAGAGCGGGATCAGATTCGGGGAAAAGAGAAGAAGTTATTGGGGGTATCCGACTTCTGGAGGCCTCGGCCAAGAGATAATTGAATGAACGTGTCAAAGACCAAGCGCACCAGCTCGCCCAGAAGGAGTCTGACCTTATGATGACGGCTGATCGCTTGTCTGACTTTGAAGAAGACCTAGCCTAGGCATGGTCGGAAGTATGGGTTGCCTCGAATAGGCTCAAGGAGGCTCTGGCGGACCAAGACAAAATGTCTGCTGAGATGGAGCAACTAAAGCGTGCCAAGGAGGCAACTGAGGTCGAACTGTGCAACTTTCGGGCTTCTGAGGCTTCCCGTATTAAAGAGGTTGGGGCAGACTTCAAGGCTATGTTCCTAGAATCGGATGAATTCGGCGATATCATTGCCGGCCAGGTAATGAAGCATTCGAAGCAAGGCTTCCATGGGGCCATCGACCAGCTGAGGAAGACCCAACTTTTGCCTCCGGATGCTGACCTGGATTTCATGAGCATCGGCTGAGTTTGGGAAAAGCTCCCGCCCAAGGATAAAGAGCTGTAGAATTATTTGCTACATGGAACCTTGGCCCCGATGTACCCGTTTTGATTATAATGAAAATATTTCTTTACCTTACTGTCCTGAGTATGCTTTTGTGTTTGTCTCCTTGTAATATTTGTCTTCATCGTGAGGACCAAGAGCATAGAAGGATCGGTGTTTCTCTCCAACTCCAGGAGCTAGATTGCCGATTAGCCTTCTTGAAAATAAGCATTCCCTCTCAGCCCCTGGGGTAAGGGAGTCAGCGAGCTACTGCTCATCCCCCACAGCCTCTTGGGTTGGTTTTAGGAACCCAGAACCTCCTGTGATGCCAGGTGTCTTCTGGGGTTTTCGGGTTTGATCTTGGGTGTGGATCTCCCAAAGGTAGCCCCGAAAACCCAACTGTCAGGCCCGTAACTGTTCATCTGTGGGGCCCATGTTGGCTTCTTTCTCTATTGAGTGTTTGCGGCCTCTGAACCGTCGTCTCCGGGCCCAGGTGATCCATTGAATTGACCCATAAAGGTTTGTGAATTCCTAGATGCCGCAGGGGCATGCCAATCGATGGTGACAGAAAAGGTGTGACACTTCAGGATTGACGTCCATTACTACCCCTGCGTCATGCCCTCATTAAATGTGGATGGGCAGCCATTTCTTTAAAGGTGGAAGGCCAACACGCTCGTTCTCCTCCATCCTTCCTTCTCATTCTCATGGATCAGAAAGGGAAAAGAGGTTGTAGCCTGGAGGGGAACCCGGCGAGGGAGGAGGTTTACCGCCCAGAGGGGTGCGAAGCCCCGTCTGCCCAGGCTAAGTCAGGTGCTCCCAGAATCCCCTATGAAGCGTACCACCTTTCGGTACATCCTCCATCATCCCCCCTTCTAACAGGGGTTTTCGGCATCATTGGGGAGCATAACAGAGATGATATTGTTAGTAATATGAGAGAAGTGTCCTAAGGCAATCGCCTTATGATTGTAATCATTTATTTTAATAAATAAATATTCACTATTTGAGTATACATGTTTATGTATTTGATTGAGATCTTAAACTCATTTACTGAATGTCCGCAATACAATTCACAGCATGAGAGAATTTGTGATGAATTCACAACTAGTGATTATCTCTACATGTGCAATTGTGAAGTATTGAAATTGTTCCTAGTCGATGAATTGATAAATACGGACACTATCAATTCTGTTGAGACTAGCATGGGTTATTCTCTAATCAGCTGATTCTCACTGGCTGGTGACATTGGGATGTCCGGAGATAAACATGGATGCTAGTTAAGGGAACTAGTTCATTGGAGTGACTAGCTGTAAAACTTCATATGGTAATCTATATAGATATGTCAATGAAGTTATTACTGCAGCTTAAGTGCGATGTTCCTTTGACTTGCGGTGTTCAAGTCATCTTGTTCATGGAGACTTATACTTTAACATCTTAAGTAAGCATCTCCAAGGAGGTGTGGACCCAGGATGATTGGGTATAAGCCGAAGTGCCCGAAGATGTTTGAACAACCTACAAAGGATTCACCACTCCTTGCGAGGAGATGTATACCCATGCATATCGTCGGATTGTTACTCAAAGCCTCTGGCCAGAGCATGTAATGTCTAGAGTATGAGTCTCTTAAATACATGAGAGTAATTAGAAATCCAAAGGACGAGAAAGACACTACTTGGGCTAGGTGTGACGTAGTCAGCCTAGTGGGGACTGACACACACAGACCATGTCCTGAACCAAGAGGGTATAAGATGGTGAAGGGAATGTGGCACGATTCATTAGAGCTGCTGAAGGGTTTCAGAATTACTTCTGAGGTCAACCATTGATCTTTCGATTAATTGGGGGTCATGATGTACTACTAGGTGCCACTCATGATCGTTCTATAATTGGTTGATTATAGACGGCCAACATAAATCGAAAGCCTATTTAGTCACACGCACTACGAGTAATCCGAGGGATTTAAAACGAGTTAAAAATTAGATTTTCCAATCAAGAGAAATAAGCCGAATCTGAATTAATCAGAGGCGCAATGGAAGCTTAAAATGGCTAAGTCTTTTGAAGGCTTATCGGGCGAATTAAATGAGTTTAATTCGCGAGGGATTGGGCTTGAAGTGGCCGGCCAAAGAGGGTGCCCACCCTCTTTGGTTTGGCCGACCACAATAAAAGAGAGAACCAATTTATTTGGTTTATTTTATAAAATAAATCAAGTGCGATTTGTTTTATAAATTATGGATAAATAAATTTGTATAAAGAAATTTATATAAATAAATTTATATAAATAAATTTATAGAAATTTATTCTTTTTATGGAAATTAAAATGATCCATGGAATGATTTATTTTAATTTTATAAAATCAATTATGAATTGATTTTTCCATAATAAAGAGAATTTATAAATTTCTTGTAAAATTTATTCCATAAGAAAATGAGAGATATATTTGTTTTATTATAAAGTTAGTTATAATAAAACTTGGCTTAAACGGAATAATTCATAAGAAAATTTATAGGATAAATTTCTTATGAAAAATTCCGTTAAAGGGGAGACTTGGCAAGGGAGAGACTACTATATAAAGGAACCAAGGCTAGGCTTGAATTCTGCAATAGAGTAATCAAGAGATTAACTCTCTCCCTCTCTCTCTCTAACTCTCTCTAGGGCCGGCTCTCTCTCTCATCCCCTAGGGCCGACGCAAGCACCTAGGGTGCCCGTGAGTTTCCTCCACCAAGTTCGTGCCGAAGAAGAAGAAGAAGCGGATCGCGACTCCTTCCTTCCTTTCCCGGAATTTTGATTCCGTTAACTTGGTGGTTAGTTTCCATCCTTCTCTCTTGATTTTCTAGTTGTGTCTTCGGAGAATCTAGTAGTTCTCGTCGGCACAAAACTCGTGGCTTTGCGAAGTCATCCCGAAGAGAACTCGGCGTGGACGCGAATAGAGGCGGAGCTTCCAAGGGACGCTACGGTTGGATCTCGTCCCTTACTTCGAGTTACGAGAGGTACAAAGTAAATTAGTTTACTTTTTCGCAAAATTTTAATTTATGATCATGTCCACACATCATAAGGTCGCATGCTAGATACGTGGTTAAAATAATTTGAGAAATTATTTATGCTAATTCTTCCGCTGCACGTAAATATTTTAAAATTTACGAACCCGTATCCTTGTCAACATGCACCCGGTCCCAACAGATATCGCACCTTTCCCGGGAGAGCACGGTGGAGATGGAACAACATGTTTCATCGGAGAGTACAGAAAAGACATTACATGCTTCATCGGGGAGCATAGCAGAGATGATTGTTGGTGCAATCGACCCAAGTGTGGTCGGGTATATCATGGGTTTTGATGTGTGTGTCAATATGATTAAGTTGGGTTTCATATTGATCTAAGATGTGTATGTGAGTGTGCAGGTTTGCAGGATACACATAGACTTAGTTGGACGTCTTCGGGTTTGGTGAAGGATGACATGGAGAGATGAGCCGTGGGCTTGCATGCATCTGAGGGACTGTGGACAAAGCAGGGATGATGAGTTGAGGAAAGCGCACTTCGAGGCATACCTGAAAGGTGGCATGGGGAGACGAGCCATGGGCTTGCATGCATCCAAGGGACGAGAGTCGAAGTCGAAGAAGGCTTGAAGGCAACAGGTCGAGGCAGCTGGAAGCAAGAACGATGGGCCGAGGGAAGCACACTTTGAGGCATACACGAAGGATGGCATGGGAGATGAGCCGTGGGCTTGCATGCATCCGCAGGATGAGAGCCGAAGTTGAAGAAGGAATGAAGGCAACAGGTCAAGGCTGCCGGATGAAGAGTCAGTTAAGTCGTGAGGATTCGAGTGCTGAAAGAATTGTACTCGGGAAGGGAAATCCTAGGGTTCAAGTGTTAAGAGAATTGTACTCGGGAAGGGAAACCTTAGGTAGCAGTCGACTGGTGCTTGGATCAGTCGACTGATGAAGAGCACAGAAAGATCAGTTAACTGATCCTTCAATCAATCGACTGGTGTCGACCAAAATTTGAATCGTCGGGCTGTGACATTCAAATTCGCGAGAACCAGTTGATTGGTGTTAGCACCAGTCAACTGGTAACGGTCAAAACAGTATCGAGCACTATTTAAGAGGGCTCGTTTTTGACTGAGTTTTCTTGGTGAAACAAGCTTGGGTAAAGTTTGTTAGTAGCCTTCAAGTGCTTAGAAGTTGTCAAGGGATTGTGGCGAGGTTTCTCCACCCACAAGGAGCGACAAGAGCTAGCCAGAGGTGTTCCGGGTAGTCATCCACCGACGGATCGGGATCGTCCACCTTACGGACAACCGTGGAGTAGGAGTTTTATCTCCGAACCACGTAAATGGTTTGTGTTAGTGATTGTTTTTGTTTATTATTTTAGTTTTTCGCTTGCGTACGCTAACATTGTAGGAAGAAACTCGCAATCGAAGTGGGTGATTGGCTATTCACCTCCCTCTAGCTGTACGTCAAGGTCCCAATAAGTGGTATCAGAGGATGGTTCGCTCGTACACAAACTAACCGCCGAGAGAGCAAAAAGCTAGAGGAAATGGCGATTGAAGAAAGATTAGGGGACGATATCAATGTTCCACGTCCCTACGACCGCGAGAGTTTTGAGTATTGGAGGATGTAGACAAAGACATGGTTCGACATGGATTGGAATCTCAGGATCGCGCTCGAAGAACCATTTTAAGTTCCGAGAGATAAACATGGGAAAAAGCTCCGACCAAGATATTGGACCAAAGAGCAACAAACTCAATCAAAGGCAAATGAAAAGATAATTTCAATATTACTTAATATTTTGCCTAATGATGTTATGAGTGGTGTAGGTGAATATAAAAATGCATACGAATTATGGATCAAGATGTTAGTGCTTCATGAAAACCCTACAAGAGCTCATGTAGTGGAAGTGTTAGTGATATGAGAGAAGTGTCCTAAGGCAATTGCCTTATGATTGTAATCATTTATTTTAATAAATGAATATTCACTATTTGAGTATACATGTTTGTGTATTTGATTGAGATCTTAAACTCATTTACTGAATGCCCGCAATACAATTCACAGCATGAGAGAATTTGTGATGAATTCACAACTAGTGATTATCTCTACATGTGCAATTGTGAAGTATTGAAATTGTCCCTAGTCGATGAATTGATAAATATGGACACTATCAATTCTGTTGAGACTAGCATGGGTTATTCTCTAATCAGCTGATTCTCACTGGCTGGTGACATTGAGATGTCCGGAGATAAACATGAATGCTAGTTAAGGGAACTAGTTCATTGGAGTGACTGGCTGCAAAACTTCATATGGTAGTCTACATATAGATATGTCAGTGAAGTTCTTACTGCAGCTTAAGTGCGATGTTCCTTTGACTTGCGGTGTTCAAGTCATCTTGGTCATGGAGACTTATACTTTGACATCTTAAGCAAGCATCTCCAAGGAGGTGTGGACCCAGGATGATTGGGTATAAGCCGAAGTGCCCGAAGATGTTTGAACAGCCTACAAAGGATTCACTACTCCTTGCGAGGAGATGTATACCCGAGGCCTATCGTCGGATTGTTACTCGAAGCCTCTGGCCAGAGCATGACATGTTCAGAGTATGAATCTCTTAAATACATGAGAGTAATTAGAATCCGTAGGACGAGAAAACGTTACTTGGGCTAGGTGTGACGTAGTCAGCCTAGTGGGGACTGACACACATAGACCATGTCCTGAACCAAGTGGGTATAAGATGGTGAAGGGAATGGGGCACGATTCATTATAGCTGCTGAAGGGTTTCAGAATTGTTTCTGAGGTCAACCGTTGATCTTTCGATTAATTGGGAATCATGATGTACTACTAGGTGCCACTAATGATCGTTCTATAATTGATTAATTATAGATGACCAACATTAATCGAAAGCCTATTTAGTCACACACACTATGAGTAATCCGAGGGATTTAAAACGAGTTAAAAATTGAATTTTCCAATCAAGAGAGATTAAGTTTGGTTGAGCCAAACGATAAGTCGAATCTGAATTTTTCAGAGACGCATCGAAAGCGTAAAATGACTAAGTCTTTTGAAGACTTAATAGATGAATTAAATAAGTTTAATTCATTGGGGCTTGGCTTGGATGGGCCGGCCAAAGAGGGCCTCCATCCTCTTTGCTTGGCCGGCCACAACAAAGGGAGATAACCAAGTTTTTGGTATAATTTATAAAATAAACCAAGTGTGGTTTGTTTTATAAAATTATGGATGATATAAATTTTTATATAATAAACCAAGGTTTGATTTATTTTTCATAGAAATTTAAATGAACCATGGATTGATTTATTTTATAAAATCAATCATGGATTGATTTACTATGATAAGGAAATTTATTCCATAAGAGAGAAGAGACTTGATTGATTTTTTATCATGAATTAAAATATGATTTTAACCATGATATAAAATCAAACTTGGCATGATGGAATAAGTTATTCTATATTTGAGAGGCTTGATGGTTGAGAGGCCACTATATAAAGGACCCAAGGCAAGGCTTGGGTAATGTAACGCCCCAAATTTCCCTCTAGAACGATGTAATAATTGAACATGTGGCCAAGAATAAAATTATGAATTTAAAGGGGGAAATTTCGAATAAAGAAGATATTAAGCACCTTCTTTTTTTTTTGATGAAAGGTAAATATATCATCAAGTGAAATGGTACATATGACTATGCACCCATTGGCAAGTGACCAGCCATAACCGGAGTCTGACTCCAAGAAATAATCCTCAAACCCGAAGTTCACTTTTGGCAAGTGACCAGCCATAACTGGAGTTGACGTGTCGTTACCATAGCCGGTACTATGGACTAGATAGGCCTATGGTGGACCTATTCACCCAAACCCGAAGTTCACTTTTGGCAAGTGACCAGCCACAACCGGAATTGACGTGTCTTTACCATAGCCGGTACTATGGACTAGATAGGCCTATGGTGGACCTAAGCACCTTCTTGATATATGGTGAATGGGTGCAATAATTATGTTTATATGCTACATTAATATTATGCTTGACATCATGCACATGAATGAATGAATAATGATATGAATATGCATGTGTATGAACTAAATGGGTAGCATTCTCTTGTTGGGCTTTGGTTACATGGGCTTGAAGAAAATAAAAAGGAAAAGAAAGCAAAAAGAAAAGGAGGTGCCAAGGATTGAACCTTGGACCTCAAAGGAAAGCAAAGCCTTAAGAATATTCATGTAACCAAGTCACCTAGCAAGGGAGTTCTATTAGAAGAGGATGGGGAATTGTAGATAAGTGGGAAAGAAGATGAAGAGACACAAAGAAGATGAAGAGACACCATTAAAGAGATGCTTGCCTCTTTACTCATCATAAAAGGTCATGAAGAGGAGGAAATGCCTAGGCATTTCGACCAAGAAACCTTTCCCCTTTTTCTCCACCAAACTCTTCTTCTTCCTCCGCTCCCTCACCGAAATTCTAGAGCCCCTTGCAACCCTAGAGAAACCTAGAGAAACCGAAAGAAGAAAAGAAGAGAAGAACAAGAGGATTGCTAGAGTTTAAGAGGTCTTTTCTTCTCCAAAATTTGGAGATCTTTTGGGAACATAAGCACAAGTGGTAAGACTCCCTCACCTGCAACATAATGGCTTTTTATGTGTTTTTTATGATTTTTATGTTGCTTGTGATGTTGGGTGAAAGAAAATGGAAGAAATCCTTGAGGGAGGTTTTGGCCATAAAGGGTACCCCCTTTTCTATGTCCAAAAAACTTAAAGGAAGAGTTCATGAAATTGTTACTACCTTTTTGTAATAAATATATGATGGATACATGGTGTTTGAATGCCCTCCATGATGTAAAGGACTTGGAAGAATTCGGCCAAGTCATGAAATGGATAAATGTTGATGCATGAAGTAGGCTATTGTCCTAATGATTGTTTCCTTGCTATATAAATGTTTTAGGCCACGAAATTTTGTGGAATCTATGCTAAGGGACCGCTGTAACATTCAGCCAAGGGACCTTAAATTATGCCTTAAAACAGATTTTTATAGACCTTCATGAAGTTATGGTTAAATCAAGTGATATGCATGTGATTGTGTGTTTTATTTCATGATGGAAATAATTTATACCTTAGGGTCAGTACCTTATCTAAGTTGTTTGAGCCTAAACTCATGCTTCATTCTATGTATTGATGTTTAGAAAAATGTTAAATGTACCCATATGCATGATAATCCAAGTAGAACTCTAGATCATACACCTAGACTAGTGTTTGGTGAAGTACAAACTACTTTTGCACTTGTGAATGAATTCTTATGAAAAATATTCTTTTATTCCCATGTTAGGTGAATGATTATGCTATGAAATCCCTACTGTGAGTTTCAACAAATTACAAGAATAGGGGTTAAGAATAGGTTCGAGTACAAAGCATGCCCCTAAACTAGTATTTAATGAAGCCTAGACTACCTTTATGCTTGTATATGACCTTAATGGTAAAATATGTTTTTGTTTACATGTTATATGAAATTTTATACCATGTTATACATACTGTGAATTTTGGCCAATTACTAGAATAAAAGCTAAGAATAAGTTCAAGTACAATTCATGCACCTAAACTAGTGTTTAGTGAAGTCTAGACTACCAGTGTACTTGTAAATGGCCTCTTATGTAATGTATGTTTTTATTTCCATGATTATATGACTCTTATGCTATGATATCCATGCTAAGAAGTTTCGGCCAGCATGTATTAAGATGAGAAAAGAAAGATTAAACTAACATATTGTCTTAATTAAGACAAGCATGTTATAAGTATGATGTATTGATGAAACTAGCATGATGGTTGCTTCACTTACATGTGTTAAAAGAAAGGTCCTTCCATGTCTTGCTATTTATGCTAATGATTATGCCATGAAAGTATGCCTATGTTTATGAATGATTGAATGCCTATAGTACATGCAATATGAAAGAAAGAAAGAATGTATGTTCTATATATGAAAGTATGCCTATGATTATGAATGATTGAATGTCTTTAGTACATGCAATATGAAAGAAAGAAAGAAAGAAAGGAATGCATGTTCTATATGAAAGAAAGAAAGAAAAGAAAAGAATGCATGTATGTATTTTACTTTAAGGATTGGCTTGTACCGGATCTTGAAAAGATCCATGGTTCTGGACTACCAAAGCTGTCCCTAGGCTGAAAGATAGTAAGCCTAGAATGTAGACCCCTGTAGGTCGGGATTAGCTACCTCGCATCCTACATAGGGGTATGCACGCAAAAGAAAGAATGGGTACAAAGCCGGGGACCCCAAAGAAGATGATGTATATGATTTTAAAGTATTATTTACTATGTTTTCCAAAGAGCATCCTAATGTTTTGAAATGCACATGTTCTATGTTTATATGTCTTCTGTATCTTATGTGCCTTATGAAGTTTATGCTATCCATGAAATGTTATATGTTTTAAAATGCATGCGACGTACGGATTTAGTGAGTAGGAATGAGCTTACTAAGTTTTATACTTATAGTTTGTTTGCTTATGTTGCAGACCAACATAGAAATTTCTGAGGAATGGGCAGCTGCAGGAAGGGCTAATGTGTGTGGTGGTGACTTGACTGATCGATCCACTTTAATGCCATCTATAGATTTAGTTCTTATTTCTAATAAGACATATGTTGCTACTTTATGCATGATACTTGCTAGTTCTTTTGGAGTTTATTTATGTATGGATGCTATTAGATGTTATATGATGTTATTACTTCCTTATCGTTGCACATGCTTTTAGTTATGTTTCATTTCCGTTGCAATGTTAGATTCATACGCAATGATATAAGTAAGTAAGAAAAAAAAGAAAAGGGTTAAAGGTAACGTGCCGCCTAACGGTAAGGGGCGGGCGTTACAGGTAATAATCGTAGAGATGAAGGCATAGACTCTCTCCCTCTCTTTCTCTCCTTCTCTTCTCCCCTTCTTGTCGTGCGCCAACCAGCCCCAAGAAGGAGCACCAGCCGGCCGCCCCTGCCCTTTCCCTGCCGACCACCACCTGCTGCCGGAGAAGCTCCGACCATCTCTTGGACGGAAAAAGTCTTCCGACTTCTCTCTTGGTTTTTCTCGTCGCGTTCTCGGAGAATCTAGTAGTTCTCGAGAACACGAAACTCGTGGCTTTGTGAAGTCATCCCGAAGATACTCGGCATGGACGCGAATAGAGGCGGAGCTTCTAAGGGACGCTTACGGTTGGATCTCGTCCATTCCTTCGAGTTACGCGAGGTAATACGTAAATTAGTTTATGTTTCTGCAAAATTTTAAATATATGATCATGTCTACACAAGATAAAATTGCATGCTTAGATGTGTGGTAAAATAATTAGAGAAATTATTTATGCTAAACCTTCCGCTGCACGTATTTTTAAAATTACGAACCCGCATCCATGTCAACATACACCCAGTCCCAACAATGGTATCAGAGCCGAGGTTTGTGTTCGACATAATCATATAATTGTTTTGCGGAAAATTTTATCATGATCTTAATTTTGGAAAAAATTTCAATTATGGAAACTTTCCAATTATGGTAAATTTTCGATTTAGGAATTTCAAAGTTTGGAAATACTCATGAAATTTCGCAAACTTTTGAAATATCTCTGTTTCTGAAATTATATGATAATTGTGAAAACTTTTCAATTTTAGAAATTTCCAATTTTGGAAATTTTCTAATTTTGGAAAAACGTAAGTTTTCTTTGTACCAGAAACTTACAATTATTCTGAAAACCTTTTATTTTGGAAACTTGACATTTATGGAAAGCTCGCAATTTTGGGCACTTTCTTTCAAAAAAGTCTAGACAAATTATGGGAATATTAATTGGCATTTAAATTTATAATTGGAAATTAAATTATTTATAAAATTCTTTATTTTGGATTGAGCCTCGGGGAGCCGTCCAATTTAAAGTTAGTTGTTATAATTAAATTTCCTAAATTGAATTTAAACTGTCAAATGCTTATTTTGGATTGAGCCTCGGGGAGTCGTCCAAATTAAGTTATTGATATTAATTTTCTATAAATAAAATATGTGATCAAATCTTAGAAATATTTGAGGTGATTCTCAAACTATAATTTCCTTATTTGATTTATAAGGTGATGCTCTTACATATTATTGTCTCCAAAATTAATTAGGAAAATTGTTTCCTATAGAGTATATTTCCTTAAATAAGTTTTTTATGAAAATAATATGTGGTTGAATTAAGGGAATCTGTCTCTTAATTTAATAAGATTTGATTTAGAGAAATTAAAGTCTTAAACATATTATTTCCGAAATTGATTATGATAATTCAGGAAATTGTTTCCCAAAATAATTCCTTAAATAAAGTATGAAATTAGAATTAGAAAATCCGGTTCCTAATTCAATTAATGAGACTTGATAAATTAAGTCATATACATACTTTATTAAGAAAATCTTTAGAACATGACATAATTATATGTCATGAATGTGCATAAAAGAAAAGGATGAGACCCAAAACCCCTTACAAAATATTAAGGCCAACACCTTCCATTAATATGGTTAGAACCGGAGTTTTGTTTCTCGTTTGGGTTGATGGACACATCCATGCCCGGCTTGAACCTCAACATGTTCAAACCATGGAATTAGTTTATGATTAATATAGTTGGAGTCAGAGGTCAATCCTTAGTTTTGGTTGTTGGACACATCCAAGCCTGACTAAACGGTTGAATGAGCTCCAACTATATTAAAACTATTTCTTGATTAATGGGTCAGCCTTAAGCTTGGAGCATCGATTTGTTGTGCCACAGCCAAGGTCGATGTAAAGAGAGGTGCAGTTGGGTGCTATGTATATTGTTGCATACTTGTTAATAAGTTAACAACCCAATGATTTATGCAAACATTCAATTAGTTGATAGCATAATGTGATAGTTACATATGTATAATATGTAATCGGTATAATTACCTACCTTCATAGCTAAGAATAACTTGATGGACTCTAGCCATGGTTGTTCTTATTTATGGTTGGATATCAACCTATTTGGAGATGTTCCTACGATCTCCCGAATTGATAAAAAGGGTTATTCAATTCAAAAAATAAATAGGATTTAATTAATGTATATTGATGCATTCTTTATCATTCCTATCACATAACCTCAATTTGTATTTCTAGGATAATCACCTGATCATGTCTTCTCTGAATTTGCGTTCCATTTTGGACACCAATAAGCTGACTAGGCCAAACTTTATGGACTAACTTCGAAACCTGAGGATAGTCCTCAAGGCAGAAAAGCTTGCTTATGTCCTTGAAGAACAACTTCCCAACCATCCTCCTGAAGATGCAACTCCAGACCAGTTAGTGGCCTATCAGAAACATGTGGCCGATTCTGAACTTGCGAGTTGCATCATGCTGGCCGCTATGGTACCTGAGCTACAAAAGCAACATGAGCATATGGATGCTCATACCATCGTCTTCCATCTTCATGAGTTGTTTGACGAGCAGGCGAGATCCGAAAGGTTTGAGGTCTCCAGACTCCTCTTCACCTCTAAGATGCAGGAAGGCACTTCTGTTTCACAGTTTGTGTTGAAGATGTTGGGGTACATTGTGCGACTAGGCACTCTCAGATTTGCAATGGATAACGAACTAAGTATTGACTTCATTCTGCATTGTTTGCCCAAGAGTTACTCACAGTTTGTGATGAACTATCGGATGAACAAACTGGAGACTACCATTCATGAGTTGCTTAACCTGCTGATGACTGTAGAGCCTTCTGTAAAGCAGGATCAGAAGACGGTACTGTTAGTTGGTTCCTCAAAGAAAGGCTCTAAGAGGAAGCCCAAAGAACAAAATAAGGGAAGGAAGAAAAAGACCAAAAAGATTGAAAATGCACCAAAAGGCACTTGCCATCACTGTGGCAAGGAGGGCCACTGGCGAAGAAACTGCAAGGTTTATCTTGAGTCCTTGAAGAAGAAGGCATCCGATGCCCCATCCTCTTCAGGTATCTTCGTTATTGAATGTCACTCTATTTCCTCGGACACCTGGGTACTTGATACTGGGTGTAGCTCACATATATGTAATGACATACAAGGGCTAAGGAATAGAAGAAGACTCGTCAAGGGAGGAGCGAATTTGCGAGTTGGAAATGGAGCAAAGATTGCTGCTGTTGCCATCGGAACATATTTGCTAAAGCTCCCTACTGGACTTGCCTTAGAATTGGATAATTGTTATTTTGTTCCTTCGTTAATAAAGAACATTGTATCTATTTTATGCTTGAATGAAAAGGGTTATCATTTAACTTTTAGTAACAATTGCTGTTACATAACTTTAAATGGTGTTCTTTATGGGACCGAAACTTTATGCAATGGTATCTACACGTTAGATTTATCCGGTGACATTTTCAATATCGAAGTTAGCAACAAACGTGCTCGAATAGATAATCAAATAGACTCCTATATGTGGCATTGTCGTCTTGGCCATGTAAGTAAGAAACGCATGACCAAATTATACCAATGTGGAATTCTGGAATCATTTGAACCCGGTTCATTTGATACATGTGAATCATGCTTAAAAGGCAAGATGACCAAATTACCCTTTTCCGGAAAAGGTAAATCAGTGGGAGAATTGCTTGGTCTAATACATACTGATGTATGTGGACCAATGTCAACTCTTGCACAAGGAGGCTATAGCTACTTCATTACCTTTATCGATGATCACTCACGATTCGGGTATGTGTTCTTAATGAAACACAAATCTGAAGCTTTTGAGAAATTCAAAGAGTTCAGAAGTGAAGTAGAGAAACAGTTTGGCAAAAGTATTAAGATACTTCGATCTGATCGGGGTGGTGAATACTTAAGTCAAGAGTTTCAAGATTATCTTAGGGACAATGAGATATTGTCTCAATGGACTCCACCATATACACCATAGCATAATGGTGTATCTGAGAGGCGTAACCGAACCTTGATGGACATGGTTAGATCTATGATGAATCATGCAACTCTTCCAAAATCCTTTTG
Organism: Boesenbergia rotunda; assembly: GCA_024364735.1. Classification (NCBI taxonomy): domain Eukaryota; kingdom Viridiplantae; phylum Streptophyta; class Magnoliopsida; order Zingiberales; family Zingiberaceae; genus Boesenbergia; species Boesenbergia rotunda. The sequence goes on along the minus strand of JAGFNQ010001456.1, from coordinate 83,725 downwards.
GGGCTATGCGCTTAAGATAGCTGTTTACTTACTAAACAGAGTCCCGACCAAGGTAGTCTCTACTACTCCATATGAGACGTGGAATAGTAAGAAACCTCATTTATCTCATCTAAAGATATGGGGTTGTCCTGCTTATGTAAAGCAGACTGTATCAGACAAATTGGATGCTAAGTCTGATAAATGTCTATTTTTTGGATACCCTAAGGAAACGAAAGGTTACCAATTCTATCATCCCTTGGAAAAAAAGGTATTTGTTTCAAGGCATGCTGTATTTCTAGAAAAAAAAATTTCTATTACAAGAAAACAGTGGGAGTAGCATTGAACTTGAAGAAGTTCAAGAAACTCCAATAGAGATTACAGAGACACCTAGTCTAGACCCACAACCAATAACTCATAATGATGAGCTATCAATTGAACCTAAAACAACACCACTTCTTCGTAGGTCTGATAGGACACGCAATATTCCAGAGAGATATGGATTTCTCATAAGTGAATCGAACGATGTGTTACTCATTAATGATAACGAGCCTATCAGTTATGAAGATGTTCTGAAAAATTCAGAAAGGGATAAATGGCTTAAAGCCATGAAGTTGGAAATGAATTCCATGTACAAAAATCAAGTATGGGACTTGGTTAACCCACCTGAAGGGATTAAGCCCATAGGGTGCAAGTGGGTTTTCAAGAAGAAAACCGACATGGAAGGTAATGTTGTTACCTTTAAGGCTAGATTAGTGGCAAAAGGATATCGTTAGAAACAAGGAATTGATTATGACGAAACCTATTCGCCAGTAGCTATGCTTAAATCCATTCGGATGCTCCTGGCCATAGTAGCTGATTATGATTATGAGATATGGCAAATGAATGTGAAAACAGCTTTCCTTAATGGAAACCTGCTTGAGGATGTATACATGATACAACCTGAAGGTTTCACATCGGTTAATAAAACCAAAGTATGCAAGCTTCGATGATTCATATATGGACTAAAGCAAGCATCCAGGAGTTGGAACATCCGTTTTGATGAGACAATCAAAGAGTTTGATTTCTCACAAAATCCTGACGAACCTTATGTGTACAAGAAGGTTAGTGGGAGTGCAGTCGTATTCCTAGTGTTATATGTCGATGACATATTACTTATAGGAAACAATATATCAGTCTTACAGTCAATTAAAATTTGGTTGTCCAAAACTTTCTCCATGAAAGACCTGGGAGAAGCAACCTATATCCTTGGGATTAGAATCTATAGAGATAGATCAAAACGGTTGCTTGGTCTTTCGCAGTCTACATATATAGACCGAGTGCTAGAAAGGTTTAGCATGTCGGAATCCAAGAAAGGTTACCTTCCCATCAGGCATGGGATCAACCTTTCGAAGTCTATGTGTCCGCGCACAGAAGATGAGAGGATTTGCATGAATAAGATTCCTTATGCATCCGCGATAGGATCTATCATGTATGCTATGTTATGTACTAGGCCCGATGTATCGTATGCTCTGAGCGTCACAAGCAGATACCAGTTTGATCCAGGAATGGATCATTGGGCGGCTGTCAAGACAATCCTCAAGTACTTAAGAAACACTAAGGATGTGTTCCTAATATATGGAGAAGGTGATATGGTAATACGTGGGTATACAGATGCCAGTTTCTAGACAGATAAGGATGACTTCAAATCTCAGTCTAGATACGTATTATTTTGAATGGATGCGCAATAAGTTGGAAGAGTTCCAAGCAAGATACCGTAGCGGATTCTACCACGGAAGCGGAATATATTGCAGCTTCGGAAGCAGCAAAGGAAGCAGTCTGGATCAAGAAGTTTGTTTCAAAACTTGGTGTGGTTCCAACCATTGATGAAGCAATACCGGTTTACTGCGACAACAATAGAGCTATTGCACAAGCGAAGGAACCAAGGTCTCATCAACGATCCAAACATGTGCTTCGCCGCTATCATCTGATCAGAGAGATTATAAGTAGGAATGATATACAAATTGAGAAAATTCCCACTGAAAGGAATTTAGCGGATCCTTTAACTAAGGCCTTGCCTCAAAGCAAGTTTGAGGGTCATGTTAGAGCCTTTGGTATTGGGTATCGTAGCGATTGGCATTAGGCCAAGTGGGAGTTTGTTAGTGATATGAGAGAAGTGTCCTAAGGCAATCGCCTTATGATTGTAATCATTTATTTTAATAAATGAATATTCACTATTTGAGTATACATGTTTATGTATTTGATTGAGATCTTAAACACATTTACTGAATGTCCACAATACAATTCACAGTATGAGAGAATTTGTGATAAATTCACAACTAGTGATTATCTCTACATGTGCAATTGTGAAATATTGAAATTGTCCCTAGTCGATGAATTGATAAATACGGACACTATCAATTCTGTTGAGACTAGCATGGGTTATTCTCTAATCAGCTGATTCTCACTGGCTGGTGACATTGAGATGTCCGGAGATAAACATGAATGCTAGTTAAGGGAACTAGTTCATTGGAGTGACTGGCTGTAAAACTTCATATGGTAGTCTACATATAGATATGTCAGTGAAGTTCTTACTGCAGCTTAAGTGCGATGTTCCTTTGACTTGCGGTGTTCAAGTCATCTTGGTTATGGAGACTTATACTTTGACATCTTAAGCAAGCATCTCCAAGGAGGTGTGGACCCAAGATGATTGGGTATAAGCCAAAGTGCCCGAAGATGTTTGAACAGCCTATAAAGGATTCACCACTCCTTGCGAGGAGATGTATACCCGAGGCCTATCGTCGGATTGTTACTTGAAGCCTCTGGCCAGAGCATGACATGTTCAGAGTATGAATCTCTTAAATACATGAGAGTAATTAGAATCCGTAGGACGAGAAAATGTTACTTGGGCTAGGTGTGACGTAGTCAGCCTGGTGGGGACTGACACACATAGGCCATGTCCTGAACCAAGTGGGTATAAGATGGTGAAGGGAATGGGGCACGATTCATTATAGTTGCTGAAGGGTTTCAGAATTGTTTCTGAGGTCAACCGTTGATCTTTCGATTAATTGGGGATCATGATGTACTACTAGGTGCCACTCATGATCGTTCTATAATTGATTAATTATAGATGGCCAACATAAATCAAAAGCCTATTTAGTTACATGCACTACGAGTAATCCGAGGGATTTAAAACGAGTTGAAACTTGGATTTTCCAATCAAGAGAAATTAAGTTTGGTTGAGCCAAACGATAAGTCGAATCTGAATTTTTCAGAGACGCATCGGAAGCGTAAAATGGCTAAGGCTTTTGAAGACTTAATAGATGAATTAAATAAGTTTAATTCATTGGGGCTTGACTTGGATGGGCCGGTCAAAGAGGGCCTCCATCCTCTTTGCTTGGCCGGCCACAACAAAGGGAGAGAACCAAGTTTTTGGTTCAATTTATAAAATAAATCAAGTGTGGTTTGTTTTATAAAATTATGGATGATATAAATTTTTATATAATAAACCAAGGTTTGATTTATTTTTCATGGAAATTAAAATGAACCATGGATTGGTTTATTTTATAAAATCAATCATGGATTGATTTACTATGATAAGGAAATTTATTCCATAGGAGAGAAGAGACTTGATTGATTTTTTATCATGAATTAAAATATGATTTTAACCATGATATAAAATCAAACTTGGCATGATGGAATAAGTTATTCCATATTTGAGAGATTTGATGGTTGAGAGGCCACTATATAAAGGACCCAAGGCAAGGCTTGGGTAATAATCGTAGAGATGAAGGCATATGCTCTCTCCCTCTCTTTCTCTCCTTCTCTTCTCCCCTTCTTGCCGTGCGCCAACCAGCTCCAAGAAGGAGCACCAGCCGGCCGCCCCTGCCCTTTCCCTGCCGACCACCACCTGCTGCCGGAGAAGGAAGCTCCGACCATCTCTTGGCCGGAAGAAGTCTTCCGGCTTCTCTCTTGTTTTTTCTCATCGCGTTCTCGGAGAATCTAGTAGTTCTCGAGAACACGAAACTCGTGGCTTTGCGAAGTCATCCCGAAGATACTCGGCGTGGACGCGAATAGAGGCGGAGCTTCTAAGGGACACTTACGGTTGGATCTCGTCCCTTCCTTCGAGTTACGCGAGGTAATACGTAAATTAGTTTATGTTTCTGCAAAATTTTAAATATATGATCATGTCTACACAAGATAAAATTGCATTCTTAGATGTGTGGTTAAATAATTAGAGAAATTATTTATGCTAAACCTTCCGCTGCACATAATTATTTTTAAAATTACGAACCCGCATCCATGTCAAATGCACCCGGTCCCAACAAGAAGAGCCCAAGGAAATGAGCTCAATAGTCCAAGAAGAGGAGAAGGACCAATCGGATGAAGAATGAAGCTCAGCATCCGAAGAAGAGGAAAAAGATTCATCCATCTCCTCAAGTGAAGTGGCACAAGAAATTGAAGAACCATTCACTTCATCAAAGAGAGAAGAAGAGGTCTTCACTTCAAGGATTGAGGGGGAGGAATGATCATCCTCGATACGAGAGTAAGAAGAAGCATCCACTTCCACCAGAGCAAAGTCAAAAGACCACATTATCTGCTTTGGGTACAACAAGAAGGGACACTACAAGGACAAGTGTCCATTAGGTAAAAAGGAGGTAAACCCTAAACCCAAGTCAATTTATTTAAAATCTAACATGGGTCGTAGGGAAAAGAGGGAGAAGAAGCATATTAGGTATTTCACGTGTGGTGAGCTAGGACACTACCACACTAACTGCTCAAGGAAAGGAGAATTCAAGAAGTTGGAGCATTTGAAGAAGAAAAACTCATATCAAGGGGGAGCTACAAGGATAAGGGAGGTAATCCCTAACTTTAAGCATTTTTCAAATTCCTTCATACATGTTAGAAATAATGAGAATTATTTACCTGTGTATAATTTTGGTTTTAGATATTGTGATAAAAATAGGGCTAATATTGTATCTCAAAACCCTAAGAAATTTATGCATCATGATAAACCTAGAATTTTTAGATCTAAGGACCAAGGTATTTATCCAAAGAAAGGGAGACACATGCCTAGACAAATAGGTAGATCTAGAAATGTCCAAGATGGACATGGTGATGCTAAGGTTAAAAATCTAGAGAGGGAAAATTAAGCTTTGAGGGCAAAGCTTGATAAATTAGAGAAAATCCTAGAGTGATTCATTAGTGGATCTAAGGGCTTAAGCATGGTGTCGGGTAGTCAAAACCCCAACAATAATAGATCGGGTCTAGGATACCGATCTATGAGATCAAATGCTATGGAAAAGTCATATGCAAGGATGCCATATGATTATAGCAAAGCGAAGGCCAAAAATGGCAAGGGAAAGCCATTTAAAGGGAAGAAGAAGAGCCTAACCAAGGACAAGGTATACAAAGTTAAGAAGGTTAGGGTTGTAGGTCAAGAAGTACTAGAGGTATACCGGTGCGGTCTTGCCATTATAGATGAGTCACCAAGGGAGGTGACTAAGGTTAAGAGCCCAAGGGGGAGCTCTAGGAGTCAAGATGAGGTCCATGGTCAATGGATTTCAGGAGGATTTTTCCAGGGAGACTAGATGGGCTGTGGAATGTGCCAAAGGATTTGGAGACAAATTTAAATCTTAATCCTAGGGATTTGGCATATCAAAAGTAAGGTTCATGCATGAAAATATGACAATGGAACCATATTGCATGAAAATTAGTTTTCAATCTATAGATATCATATAAATCAATGCTAGGGATACATTGTAGTTGGGTATGAGAAGATACATCAAGAAGAGATCAAAACTAGGACTTTAGGTCAAGGTTCAATTGAACTATTTAGATTGTTTTGAGTATTGAGTTAATCTTGGGATTGGTAATAGATATATGTGTGAATGTATTTTTTCCAAGTAGACACAGGTACCACAAATCTAACCACAAGATTTGGGAATTTTTGGAGATTTATGAAATTTCTGGTGCATTTCTGAAATTGGGTCAGAAATGCGGAAAATATAGGGTACCAGTCGACTGATGCAGAAGGCAGTCGACTGGTACAATTCAATCCATGAACTAGGATATTCTATGCATCAGTCGACTGATCCCCCATCAGTCGACTGGTGTTGCGAATCTTTAAAAGAATACCACGCGTGGGGGCGGCCGAACCTAGGGTTTCAAGCGTCGTCCCTTGTTGCCACTTCTCTCCCCCGACCTCTCTAGCCACTCCAAGTCTTCCAAGGTCTTGAAATCGTGTTTCTAGCCTTCCTTCACTTTAGATCTGAATCTAATGCAAGAAAAGCACCCTCCTTGAGTCAAACTTGATCGTTATCCATCATGCAACCAATGGAGAGACAGTAATGAATTATTTGCCTTATTTTTCCCATTTAAATCCGTGATTCATGACTAACTCTTCATTTTGTACATGTTTACCTTGTTTTTCTTCTTGATTGGGTCATTCTTGGTACATGCATATGGTATTTGCATTTTAGGACTAGGCAAAAGCGAAGGGTTGGTGAGGGACCATCCTGACAGCCTCCCATAGATCCCACGGCACCTTGGTTTCGTTCTGACGCCTGCCGGCGGGTATTTGAAAATGCTGACTTCATTTTAATGAACTGTTGATATCTCAATCAATCATACTTTCAGGAGAACACTCCTCATATCATTGAGATCATCACTCATTTTGGGTTAGAAAAGTTAGTGTACTATCAGCATTATGTAAATTTTGACCTCTACAAGGAATTTTACGCAAATCTCACATGTAGTAGTCCCAATGACAAGACGTATGAGTCCATGGTAGGGGGAGTTACCATTCCTTTTACACCTGCATTATTAGGATCATTTCTAGGGTGTCGGGTTTCGAAAAACCCATTCGCATATTTCCCCAATGTCACTGAGCCATTATCATTGTCTAATGTCAACATTGATCAAATTCGCCGTCATTATTTCGACAATCCTCGACCTCCTTTGCAGTGTATTTTCATAGCTAGGCGCATGAGTGCAATTAGCAACATTCTTTATAAAATTATCCTAGACTGCATTCTGCCCATTGTCACCAAGGGGAGGTTAAAGATTCGGCTACCTCACCTAGTGATGATGTATGCTTTAGAGAGGAGGCTAGACATTGACATTGCCTGCCAGATATTTGCCTCTATTGTGCATTTTTCGCATGACATCAATAGGAAGATTTATATGTCATTCGGTCATATTTTAACCGAATTCTTTGCATCAATAGGTATTAGAGTCGTTAGAGGTCAGTTGCATCAGCTATCCAAGGACTACGACCAGATAGGTTCTCGGCAGCTCTCCCTGCTGGGATAAAGAGACAGCAGGGAGTGATGGTCTGGCGACATCGTCATGCATCTTCCATCTTTGAGGATAATGAGGATGAGGAGGTTGCTCCTCCTGCTGCACCTGCTGCTGCTCCTGGTGGGATTACAGAGGAGTGGTTCTCCCGTAGAGGCAGAGGTTCATGGACTCAGGGAGGATTTTCAGAGTTTTCAGCAGAGACAGGCTGACATGTATGAGATGGTGCAGCGCTGGGACCTGATGTACCAGACCCCTCCTCCTCCTCCTCCTGGCGATGACGTATAGCCTCAACATGACTTGGATATGATGGTGTTGAGAGTGTGTGTAGCTTGGGCATGTTCTTCTATTATCTCTCAAACACTATATTTCATATTGTAATATTTGAGGATATTTGTAGTACTTATTTATGGTTCCGTAAGAATTTTTAATTCACTTCTTAGATTTGCTTATATGAAGTGTCATTACTTTAATTGTGAAGTATGCATACATAATATATGATGAATTCCAAATTACCTTCTATCTAAAGATTATGGTATAAAGGGGGAGCTTTCATCACCTTTTCATTCTTTAATGTTGATATAAGAAAAAGGGGAAGGATTAAAAACATTTCTATGTTTTAGATAGTATGGGATAGACTTGGAAAACATATGGGTACAAACCTAGGATGGAAGGTTGATACAAAATAAAGTGTTTTCAAAGAATTTGAGCTTTAATCAAAAAGTCAAACATGTTTAGATTTTTCATAAAAATATATTTTTCATTGATAGAATTCATCATAAGAAACATGTTTGTAAAATTTCATGATTTTTCGAATTTTATGGAATTAATTATGGGTTTCTGAAGTTTTGCTCAGAGGCTGAAAATGTTCAGACTAGGTTGTATCAGTCGATTGCCCCTGGGACATTGACTGATCTTTCTGTGGGTTTGAGGTTTGAAGGCGCTAGTCGACTGGTAACTGATGCAGTCGACTGGTGCTAATGTTTTCTGTTTTCTGGTTTTTTTTCAAAAAAAGAAGGTATCCTTTATTGATACCAATGGTTACTATTTCTTGGGGTAATCATTTTGATGGTGTCAAAGGGGGAGAACTTATGGGTTTAAGTTAGTTTTAACTTAACTTGTGATTTTAAGTTAGTTTTTAACTTAACTTGTGGTTATGCAAAATTGAAAATTGTGTGTAAAGGCATAGGCTAAGGGGGAGGATGCATGTGTATGCTTCTTAAAATGCTATGTCTTTAGTTTTCAATTGTTATTGTTGTACCTAACTTAAACATATTGCCACACATCAAAAAGAGGGAGATTGTTGATGCAATCAACCTAAGTGTGATCGGGTAGATCATCAGTTTTGATGTGTGTGTCAATATGATTAAGTTAGGGTTTCATGTTGATCTAATACGTGTATGTGAGTGTGCAGGTTTGCAGGATACATATAGACTTAGTTGGACGTCTTCGGGTCCGGTCAAGGATGGCATGGGGAGATGAGCCATGGGCTTGCATGCATTCGAGGGACCGTGGATAAAGCAGGGATGATGAGCTAAGGGAAGCGCACTTCGAGGCATACGTGAAGGGTGGCATGGGGAGACGAGCCGTGGGCTTGCATGCATCCAAGGGACGAGAGCTGAAGTCGAAGAAGGCTTGAAGGCAACGGGTCAGGTTGCTGGATGAAGAGTCAGCTAAGTCGTGAGGATTCGAGTGCTGAGATAATTGTACTCGGGAAGGGAAATCTTATGTAGCACTCGACTGGTGCTTGGATCAGTCGACTGATGAAGAGCACAGAAAGATCAGTTGACTGATCCTTCGATCAGTCAACTGGTGTCGACCAGAATTTGAATCGTTAGGCTGTGACATTCAAATTCGCGAGGACCAATCACTGGTGTTAGCACCAGTCGAATGGTAACGATCAAAACAGTATCGAGCACTATTTAAGAAGGCTCATTTTTGGCTGAGTTTTCTTAGCGAAACAAGCTTGGGTAAAACCTGTTAGTAGCCTTCAAGTGCTCAGAAGTTGTCAAGGGATTGTGGTGAGGTTTCTCCACCCACAAGGAGTGACAAGAGCTAGCCGGAGGTGTTCCGGGGAGTCATCCACCTACGGATCGGGATCGTCCACCTTACGGGCAGCCATGGAGTAGGAGCTTTATCTCCGAACCACGTAAACGGTTTGTGTTAGGGATTGTTTTAGTTTATTATTTTAGTTTTCCGCTTGCGCACGCTAAGATTGTAGGAAGAAAATCGCAATCGAAGTGGATGATCGGCTATTCACCCCCTCTAGCCATACGTCAAGGTCCCAACAATGATATCATTTATTTCACCCGGGATCATCTCCTGGTGGTTCATCTCCTGTCCATCTCTGGTTGCTCTCCCCCACCTGACTGCTCGCTTTCCCGAGTTTTGGGCATCGACCGTCAGTCGGGCCTAGAGTAGTTTGTCAACCGAGGAGGAGTTGTAGCTGCTGCTCCCCCTTCTCTTCCCTTTGTATTTTGCAATTCATCTTTATTCTTAAATGTGAGTTGATTGTAAGAGGCAATCAGGGTCTTGGAATGGAACTGTTTCGCCCATGGGTACCTCAAGTCATTCCTGTTCCTCTTTCGTCTATGAATGGTCATGAGAAGGGAGGACCCAGAAGTCCCAGCCGCGATCGAAAATTCAAGGATCCTGACCATAATAAAGATGTCTCCCCGCTTACCCGCCACTGGAAGACGGTTCCGAGCTAAGCGACCATGCGGGGATGCTGAAGCGATAGGGGAGAACCCAGGCAAAAGAGTGATCTCCTCTACTGGATCCACTGATTGTATCCCCTATTCTTTGCATTCCCTTAAGATGTCATTGTCAATGTATTTCCCATAGAAATGAAAAAAAACACTTGTTACCTCTGATGTGTAAGCGCTTCAAGCAATAATCAGATATTCTGCTAGTTTCACCTTGTCTGAGGATGCTTGTTTCATATCTGGTAGGTTGTGCGTTAACCTTCCGTCCTTGAGCCCCCTCCCATTCCCAGTTAGAGGTGGTAGGGGTTGCGTAGATCTTGGTTGGGTATCCGCAGCATCCAGACCAAGCCTAAGTACCCCGGACATCAGCAGCACCGCGAGGCATTAGGATTTTTTCCTTGGTCGGGTGTCCGCAGCACCTAGACCAAGCCTAAGTACCCTGGACATTCGCAACACCGTGAGGTATTAGGGTTTTATGTTTCTTGGTTTGGCATCCGTAGCACCCAGACCAAGCCTAAGTACCCCGGGCATCCGCAGCACCGCGAGGTATTAGGGTTTTGGTTTCTTGGTCGGACGTCTGTAGCACCTAGACCAAGCCTAAGTACCCCGGGCATCCGTAACACCGTGAGGTATTAGGGATTTTGTTTCTTTGTCGGGCGTCTGTAGCACCCAGACCAAGCCTAAGTACCACGGGCATTCGTAGCACTGCGAAGTATTAGGGTTTTGTTTCTCGGTTGGGCGTCTGTAGCACCCAGACCAAGCCTAAGTACCCCGAGCATCCATAGCACCGCGAGGTATTAGGGTTTTGTTTTTTGGTTGGGCATCCGTAGCACCCAGACCAAGCCTAAGTACCTCGGGCATCCACAGTACCATGATGTATTAGGGTTTTGTTTCTTAGTTGGGCGTTCGTAGCACCCAGACTAAGCCTAAGTACCTCGAGCATCCGCAACACCGCGAGGTATTAGGGTTTTGTTTCTTGGTTGGGCATCCATAGCACCCAGACCAAGCCTAAGTACCCCGGACATACGCAACACCACGAAGTATTAGGGTTTTGTTTCTTGGTTAGGCGTCCGTAGCACCTAGATCAAGCCTAAGTACCCCGGTCATCCGCAGCACCGCGAGGTATTAGGGTTTTGTTTCTTGGTTGGGCGTCCGTAGCACCCAGACCAAGCCTAAGTACCCCGGGCATCCGCAGCACCGTGAGGTATTAGGGTTTTGTCAGATGTACTGGCACTTTTGCGATGGCACGTTCCTTTATTTCATGAATTCATTGCAAGGCAGCAAGGATACACAGGCATGTACATAGTATGTCACACATATCTTACTAGGGGTCACAGGGTTGGAGACAGTTGGCCTGCTCTAGCCTCTTGAGCTTTTTGGCCACGCCCTCTTGTGAATGGCCACTTCCTCCAGTTAGCCTTCCTGCGCGCTCAGGTTTTTTCGGGACTCTGATCTGACTTTCCCACTGTAGCATCGCCGAGACACCAGTTGGTCCCCTTTGACTTCAACCACTCGGTCGCGTACCAGAAATTTTGTAACGCCCGCCCCTTATCGTTAGGCGGCACGTTACCTTTAACCCTTTTCTTTTTTTCTTACTTACTTATATCATTGCGTATGAATCTAACATTGCAGCGGAAATGAAACATAACTAAAAGCATGTGCAACGATAAGGAAGTAATAACATCATATAACATCTAATAGCATCCATACTTAAATAAACTCCAAAAGAACTAGCAAGTATCATGCATAAAGTAGCAACATATGTCTTATTAGAAATAAGAACTAAGTCTATAGATGACACTAAAGTGGATCGATCAGTCAAGTCACCACCACACACATTAGCCCTTCCTGCAGCTTCCCTTTCTTTAGAAATTTCTATGTTGATCTGCAACATAAGCAAACAAACTATAAGTATAAAACTTAGTAAGCTCTTTCCTACTCACTAAATCCGTACGTCGCATGCATTTTAAAACATAAAACATTTCATGGATAGCATAGAATTCATAAGGCACATAAGATACATGAAGACATATAAACATAGAACATGTGCATTTCAAAACATTAGGATGCTCTTTGGAAAACATAGTAAATAATACTTTAAAATCATATACATCATCTTCTTTGGGGTCCCCGGCTTTGTACCCATTCTTTCTTTTGCACGCATACCCCTATGTAGGATGCGAGGTAGCTAATCCCGACCTACAGGGGTCTACATTCTAGGCTTACTATCTTTCAGCCTAGGGACAGCTTCGGTAGTCCAGAACCGTGGATCTTTTTCAAGACCCGGTACAAGCCATTCTTTAAAGTAAAATACATATATGCATTCTTTTCTTTTCTTTCTTTCTTTCATATAGAACATGCATTTCTTTCTTTCTTTCTTTCTTTCATATTGCATGTACTATAGACATTCAATCATTCATAATCATAAGCATACTTTCATATATAGAACATGCATTCTTTCTTTCTTTCATATTGCATGTACTATAGGCATTCAATCATTCATAAACATAGGCATACTTTCATGGCATAATCATTAGCATAAATAGCAAGACATGGAAGGACCTTTCTTTTAACACATGTAAGTGAAGCAACCATCATGCTAGTTTCATCAATACATCATACTTATAACATGCTTGTCTTAATTAAGGCAATATGTTAGTTTAATCTTTCTTTTCTCATCTTAATACATGCTGGCCGAAACTTCATAGCAAGGATATCATAGCATAAGAGTCATATAATCATGGAAATAAAAACATACATTACATAAGAGGTCATTTACAAGTACACTGGTAGTCTAGACTTCACTAAATACTAGTTTAGGTGCATGAATTGTACTTGAACTTATTCTTAGCCTTTATTCTAGTAATTGGCCAAAATTCACAGTATGTATAACATGGTCTAAAAGTTCATATAACATGTAAACAAAAACATATTTTACCATTAAGGTCATATACAAGCATAAAGGTAGTCTAGGCTTCATTAAACACTAGTTTAGGGGCATGCTTTGTACTCGAACCTATTCTTAACCCCTATTCTTGTAATTTGTCGAAACTCACAGTAGGGATTTCATAGCATAATCATTCACATAACATGGGAATAAAAGCATATTTTTCATAAGAATTCATTCACAAGTGCAAAAGTAGTTTGTACTTCACCAAACACTAGTCTAGGTGTATGATCTAGAGTTCTACTTGGATTATCATGCATATGGGTACATGTAACATTTTTCTAAACATCAATACATACAATGAAGCATGAGTTTATGCTCAAACAACTTAGATAAGGTACTGACTCTAAGGTATAAATTATTTCCATCATGAAATAAAACACCCAATCACATGCATATCACTTGATTTAACCATAACTTCATGAAGGTCTATAAAAATCTGTTTTAAGGCATAATTTAATGTCCCTTGGCCGAATGTTACAGGGGTCCCTTAGCCTAGATTCCACAAAATTTCTTGGCCTAAAACATTTATATAGCAAGGAAACAATCATTAGAACAATAGCCTACTTCATGCATCAACATTTATCCATTTCATGACTTGGACGAATTCTTTCAAGTCCTTTACATCATTGAGGGCATTCAAACACCTTGTATCCATCATATATTCATTACAAAAAGGTAGTAACAATTTCATGGACTCTTCCTTTAAGTTTTGGACATAGAAAAGGGGGGTACCCTTTATGGCCGAAACTTCCCTCAAGATTTTCTTCCATTTTCTTTCACCCAACATCACAAGCAAACATAAAAATCATAAAAACACATATAAAGCCATTATGTTGCAGGTGAGGGAGTCTTACCACTTGTGCTTATGTTCCCAAAAGATCTCCAAATTTTGGAGAAGAAAAGACCTCTTAAACTCTAGCAATCCTCTTGTTCTTCTCTTCTTTTCTTCTTTCGGTTTCTCTAGGTTTGTGATTCGGTTTTGTGCTGCAAGGGGCTCTAGAATTTCGGTGAGGGAGAGGAGGAAGGAGAAGAGTTTGGTGGAGAGAAAGGGGAAGGGTTGCTTGGTCGAAATGCCTAGGCATTTCCTCCTCTTCATGACCTTTTATGGTGAGTAAAGAGGCAAGCACCTCTTTAATGGTGTCTCTTCAATTTTCTTGTGTCTCTTCATCTTCTTTCCCACTTATCTACAATTCCCCATCCTCTTCTAATAGCACTCCCTTGCTAGGTGAATTGGTTACATGAATATTCTTAAGGCTTTGCTTTCCTTTGAGGTCCAAGGTTCAATCCTTGGCACCTCCTTTTCTTTTTGCTTTCTTTTCCTTTTTATTTTCTTCAAGCCCATGTAACCAAAGCCCAACAAGAGAATGCTACCCATTTAGTTCATACACATGCATATTCATATCATTATTCATTCATTCATGTGCATGATGTCAAGCATAATATTAATGTAGCATATAAACATAATTATCGCACCCATTCACCATATATCAAGAAGGTGCTTAATATCTTCTTTATTCGAAATTTCCCCCTTTAAATTCATAATTTTATTCTTGGCCACATGTTCAATTATTACATCATTCTAGAGGGAAATTTGGGGCGTTACAATCCACCTCCCTTCTGAAAAGTTCGTCCTCGAACTTAAAACAACTCGGGATATTCTCGTTTCATATCATCCTCAATTCATTCTTGTATGGTCTATCAGTCCTTCTTACACACTACTGCACATTTTTCTTCTTTAAACTTAACTTAAACATCTCAACTCTAGCTGTTTCATATAAATAACTATCCTTTCTTTTAAAGTTCTTTTTCAACTCTACAGTCTCACTACTCTTGTTCATTAATTCCCTTACAGATCTACTTACGCTCTCTTAGTTATTCATTTTACTTAGATCAATCAACACTTCATTTTGTTAACTAAACATTATTCCTCTACAAATGTATTTAAGACTCTCTTCTGATTTTAACACACCTATCGCAGTCTTCGCTTCGGATATATTTTACTTATCTTAACTACTTTACTACAACATATTCGCTTATTCACCAACATTAATCCTCATCATTTTTTTTCCTCTATCACATTATTCCTTATGCTTTTCAACATCACTTCATTGCTTCAATAGCAAACTCTCTATCCTAAGATATCATTAATTCTAGTACTTCTTCTAGCCATGATGTTTTCATATTACAACAATAAGATAGTATAAGATCATTTTCATCATTTTCATGTATATACATGCATTTGTATCTTTTTCATTATAAGGTACGGTAAGGTACTACCTTAGGGTTCCATTCATATACATCTTAAATCATTGTCATTACAAGGCATGATAAGGTATCTTCCTAGTTTTATCCAAGGTAAGATCATGCTTCCATCATACATATCATGCATCATACTTGCATAACTTAGTTATCAATATAAACATGAAATAAGGCGTATAGAATTTCTTACTTGGAAGCGGCAAGAGGTAGGCTTGATGTGTGTGTAGTGAGATGTTAAACTGCTCTGATACCATATTGTAACGCCCGCCCCTTACCGTTAGGCGGCGGCGTTACCTTTAACCTTTTTTTTTCCTTACTTACTTATATTATTGCGTATGAATCTAACATTGCAGCGGAAATGAAACATAACTAAAAGCATTGCAACGATAAGGAAGTATAACTCATATAACATCTAATAGCATCCATACTTAATAAACTCAAAAGAACTAGCAAGTATCATGCATAAAGTAGCAACATATGTCTTATTAGAAATAAGAACTAAGTCTATAGATGCACTAAAGTGGATCGATCAGTCAAGTCACCACCACACACATTAGCCCTTCCTGCAGCTTCCCTTCTTTAGAAATTTCTATGTTGATCTGCAACATAAGCAAACAAACTATAAGTATAAAACTTAGTAAGCTCTTTCCTACTCACTAAATCCGTACGTCGCATGCATTTTAAAACATATAACATTTCATGGATAGCATAAAATTCATAAGGCACATAAGATACAGAAGACATATAAACATAGAACATGTGCATTTCAAAACATTAGGATGCTCTTTGGAAAACATACTAAATAATACTTTAAAATCATATACATCATCTTCTTTGGGGTCCCCGGCTTTGTACCCATTCTTTCTTTTGCGCGCATACCCCTATGTAGGATGCGAGGTAGCTAATCCCGACCTACAGGGGTCTACATTCTAGGCTTACTATCTTTCAGCCTAGGGACAGCTTCGGTAGTCCAGAACCGTGGATCTTTTTCGAGATCCCGGTACAAGCCATCTTTAAAGTAAAATACATACATGCATTCTTTTATTTTCTTTCTTTCTTTCATATAGAACATGCATTTCTTTCTTTCTTTCTTTCTTTCATATTGCATGTACTAAAGACATTCAATCATTCAGAATCATAGGCATACTTTCATATATAGAACATGCATTCTTTCTTTCTTTCATATTGCATGTACTATAGACATTCAATCATTCATAAACATAGGCATACTTTCATGGCATAATCATTAGCATAAATAGCAAGACATGGAAGGACCTTTCTTTTAACACATGTAAGTGAAGCAACCATCATGCTAGTTTCATCAATACATCATACTTATAACATGCTTCTCTTAATTAAGGCAATATGTTAGTTTAATCTTTCTTTTCTCATCTTAATACATGCTGGCCGAAACTTCATAGCAAGGATATCATAGCATAAGAGTCATATAATCATGGAAATAAAAATATACATTACATAAGAGGTCATTTACAAGTACACTGGTAGTCTAGACATCACTAAACACTAGTTTAAGTGCATGAATTGTACTTGAACTTATTCTTAGCCTTTATTCTAGTAATTGGCCAAAATTCACAGTATGTATAACATGGTATAAAAGTTCATATAACATGTAAACAAAAACATATTTTACCATTAAGGTCATATACAAGCATAAAGGTAGTCTAGGCTTCATTAAACACTAGTTTAGGGGCATGCTTTGTACTCGAACCTATTCTTAACCCCTATTCTTGTAATTTGTCGAAACTCACAGTAGGGATTTCATAGCATAATCATTCACATAACATGGGAATAAAAGCATATTTTTCATAAGAATTCATTCACAAGTGCAAAAGTAGTTTGTACTTCACCAAACACTAGTCTAGGTGTATGATCTAGAGTTCTACTTGGATTATCATGCATATGGGTACATGTAATATTTTTCTAAACATCAATACATAGAATGAAGCATGAGTTTAGGCTCAAACAACTTAGATAAGGTACTGACCCTAAGGTATAAATTATTTCCATCATGAAATAAAACACCCAATCACATGCATATCACTTGATTTAACCATAACTTCATGAAGGTCTATAAAAATCTGTTTTAAGGCATAATTTAAGGTCCCTTGGCCGAATGTTATAGCGGTCCCTGAGCATAGATTCCACAAAATTTCGTGGCGTAAAACATTTATATAGCAAGGAAACAATCATTAGAACAATAGCCTACTTCATGCATCAACATTTATCCATTTCATGACTTGGCCGAATTCTTCCAAGTCCTTTACATCATGGAGGGTATTCAAACACCATGTATCCATCATATATTCATTACAAAAAGGTAGTAACAATTTCATGAACTCTTCCTTTAAGTTTTTGGACATAGAAAAGGGGGTATCCCTTTATGGCCGAAACTTCCCTCAAGGTTTTCTTCCATTCTCTTTCACCCAACATCACAAGCAAACATAAAAATCATAAAAACACATAAAAAAGCCATTATGTTGTAGGTGAGGGAGTCTTACCACTTGTGCTTATGTTCCCAAAAGATCTCCAAATTTTGGAGAAGAAAAGACCTCTTAAACTCTAGCAATCCTCTTGTTCTTCTCTTCTTTTCTTCTTTCGGTTTCTCTAGGTTTGTGATTCGGTTTTGGGCTGCAAGGGGCTCTAGAATTTCGGTGAGGGAGAGGAGGAAGGAGAAGAGTTTGGTGGAGAGAAAGGGGAAAGTTTTCTTGGTCGAAATGCCTAGGCATTTCCTCCTCTTCATGCCTTTTATGGTGAGTAAAGAGGCAAGCACCTCTTTAATGGTGTCTCTTCAATTTTCTTGTGTCTCTTCATCTTCTTTCCCACTTATCTACAATTCCCCATCCTCTTCTAATAGCACTCCCTTGCTAGGTGAATTGGTTACATGAATATTCTTAAGGCTTTGCTTTCCTTTAAGGTCCAAGGTACAATCCTTGGCACCTCCTTTTCTTTTTGCTTTCTTTTCCTTTTTATTTTCTTCAAGCCCATGTAACCAAAGCCCAACAAGAGAATGCTACCCATTTAGTTCATACACATGCATATTCATATCATTATTCATTCATTCATGTGCATGATGTCAAGCATAATATTAATGTAGCATATAAACATAATTATCGCACCCATTCACCATATATCAAGAAGGTGCTTAATATCTTCTTTATTCGAAATTTCCCCCTTTAAATTCATAATTTTATTCTTGGCCACATGTTCAATTATTACATCATTCTAGAGGGAAATTTGGGGCGTTACAAATTTTATCTTCTGCTGGTAGACAGAGACTACCACCTGGAAGACACTGGACGCCGGGCGGCCCAAGATGACATTGTTGGATGAGGGAGCGTCCACGATCAAAAAGGGTGTCCTCCTGATCCTCTCGAGCAAGTCGCTGCCCAATGATAGTGATAAGGTGATTTGCCCTATCGGTTGTACTCGATACCCGATGAAGCCGAACAGCGAGGTCAAGACTGGAAGTAGTTCATCCTCGTCGATCTGCATCTGATCCAGAGCATCCTTGTACAGGATGTTTATGGAACTTCCTGTATCCACAAAGATGCACTTGATCTCATAGTTGGCGATGCGGGCAAGGATCACCAGGGCATCTTCATGGGGAGCTTCCACCTCTTCCAACTCTGCGGGGCCGAATGAGATCGTAGGGTCGTGATCCTGGCTCCCGCTCATCCCAATTACATAGTTCTCCAGACGCTGGGTGTTGGACTTCCTTGCCCGATGGGAATCTCCTCCGGTGGGACCTCCAGAGATTACTCCCACATGTTCAGAGGGGGGGCGCGTGCAGGGGTCTTGCCCTTCCTGGGGTCTCTTTCCAAGGAGGGAGACCTGCAAGGTGCAGGCCCCTGGCTCCTTCCCCTTGACTGGGACCGAGACCGGTGTCGGGTCTCATTTTCTCCCGACTACCTCCGTCTAGGAGAAAGGCTTCGCCGAGGGGAAGTCCGACGATACCCCGTCTTCTTCCACTTCCTCTGAGGTTTGGGGTTTGCCTCTTCACTCAATTTTTTCTTCAAAGCATGACACTCCTCGATGCAATGTGTAGTACTATCGTGGAAGCCTCAGTACTTCATCAATGGCTCTGGCTGCTCGGTGTCCACTGTCTCGACCAGTTTCCGTCTACCAACCCACTGGTCCTTCCCCGGGTGAAGGTCTTTTCCTCGAGTTGGAGCTTGGGGTTCCCTCCTTTCGAACTGGGTAACGGCTTGAGGGGGGACTCCACCTGGTTCCTTGCGACGGGCGAATTGCACCTCCTCCACGTTGACGTGTTTGACCGAACGCCCCAGCAGATCATCAAAGCTGGCGGGTGGCTTCCTCACCAATGATCGGAAAAAATCCCCTTCGAGAGCCCTTGGGTACAGGCACTGACAAGGATTTCTGACGTCGCACTTGGCACATCTTGTGTCACCTGATTGAACCGCTGGATGTACTCCTTGAGCGGCTCATTCGGCTTCTGCTTAAGAGCGAATAGATTGAGTGTCATCTTCTGATAGCGACAGCTACTAGCGAAGTGGTGGAGGAAGACGGTTCTAAACTCCATGAAGGAGTTGATAGAACTTGGGGGCAGCCTCTGGAACCATCGTTGGGCTGCTTCGAATAGGGTGTTCAAGAACACCCGACACTTTACACCATCAGTATAATGGTGTAGGAGTGCCACATTTTCAAACTTATAGACATGATCCTCCGGATCTGTCTTCTCATCGTAATCAGCAATCCCAGGCCCGTGAAAATGCTTCGGCATGGGGTATTCTACAATCTCGGATGAGAAGGGAGTAGAGGGAGTCTTAGTGGAGGCCTTAGGATCCTCCCACTTCCCCTGTCCATCTTCGTGTCTCAGCACGCTAGAGGCTACCGAGTTGGCCTTCTCGATATCTCCGGGAGAGTCTCGCTGGTGGTCCGTGGCTGCTCCGATGTGTCACCCCGGTGGTGTGACAGATCTTCACGGTTGGGGGTGCGAGATGGAGATTCTGGGGATCTCCTCCCTCACAGAAACACCTCGTTGTGAGGCGGCCTGCTCGATTCGGTGCTATTCGAGCGCCTCTTTAATAACGTTGGCCACCAAGTGATCTAGTTCCTCTTTTGTCAAGACGATGGATTGTCCCGCCGGCTCTGCCATCGGTGCTCCTTCTGGTGCTTTACTAGTTTCCCACAGACGACGCCAAACTTATTTTGGAAGGATTCCACGTCGACGGCCAGTCACCAGGGTTCAACCCACGCGGACGTTGACGCTAGAGGAAGAGCTCACACCCTACGAGATTAACACGAGTGTTAGGGGAACACGCCGGAGGTTGTCCAGTGGAGCCCACTCCGACGCTTAAGTTAGTGCCTTGATCCAGGAGTTGAAAAGAAGACAATAAAGGTATGCGTGAAATAGAGAGAGCGTAACCCCGTTACCGAAGGGGTTGGAGTACCTTTTATACCTGAGGTGGTCATCCCATGAGTCTCTACGATCTTTGCCACGTCCCCCTAATTGTCGGTTATAGGATCACCTTTGCAACGAGCCACACAGTCATTAAGTTCGGACCGTTGCGATAATTATGGGTCATAATTATATCGCAATAATTGGTGATGATTATCTGCAGATCTGAAGAAAAGGGGGATCGTTACTTGAGGTCGAATGCTTCTTGGGCTCCACTCCCTCGAGGTGATCTCGGGGTCTTCTAGCTCGAGGGGTCCCGGGCATTTTCCTTCCCGAGGTGGTCTCGAGGACCTGACCTCTCGAGGTGATCTAGGGAGTGCGCCTTCTGACTTGATCTCCAGGGTGTGCCTACCCGGGGGGATCTCGGGGGATTCCCTTCTCGAGAGAGTCTTGGGAGTTCCGAAAAAAGAGTCGTTCAGGCTCGATGCCTCTTGCCACATAGCTTCTTAATCCACGTGTCAGCCACAGGATACTCAACCCCATCACTACTCTTTTTCCACCAGACAAATCTGTTGGCTTAGGTTGAACCATTAAAAATGACTTTCAATCAATTGGTCAGGTAAAAAAAGAGTCATGCTTAATTTGATAAAAAATATACTCAATATTTTTTTATTAATACTAAATTTAGGAGGAATTATATCTATTTTTGAACTTTTTATACCTATAAGAAATGAAAGTTTCTATACCCTCTTGACAAACTCGATAGATTATGTCAATAATGGAAACAATAGACACATTCTCTAATCCTTTCTCCAGCTTTTCTTTCTCTAGCTTTTCTATCAATCTTGATAGGCTTTCCATTGTCGGGCCCTGATGATAAAATTCAATTTAAATTAATTATGTTATTAGAATGTTTCACTATAAAATCTTGATTATTTATGTAGTAATATAAATTGGATAATAGAACATATAAAAAAATTGAGGTTATTTTTGAAGTGTGCTTTCAATGTTAGATCTTCAAACCTCCAAGTCTTTTTTTTCCTTATGTTCTTAACTCAATTTTGTAGTATTTTCTATGTGTATGGACATATTATATATATTAAAATGATGATATATAATAATTATATTTGGACAAAAATTAAAAGGGCGTTCTTTTTTTATCGAATCGTTAAAGGGCTCCCTACTTTTATTTTTTATCAGAAGAGTATCCCACCCCTATAAAATGACACAAATACCCTTTGACTATCACGCCCCGAGACCAAAGGAGCCGTTGATCCAATATAAAATCGGACAACATCTCCCCTGTACGGTGAACAATTTAGACACACATACAACACACGCAAACAATAGTTGGCCTTAGACCTCAAAATAGAAGATATAATAAAGGATAATAAGTGCATCTCAATAATACAACTATAAAACTCACCTGAGCTGTCCTTGGGATAGGCGCGCAGTAAACTTACAACCATAAAGTCCAACAGAGGACTCAAAAATACAACACCGCAGCAAATGAATCATGATACAAGTTCACAACATAAAAATGAACACAAACTAACGAGTATGCGGTAAAANATTCACCACCCCGATCGATCGAAGTATCTTAATACTTTTGCCAAGCTGTTTCTCTACTTCATTTCTGAACTCTTTGAATTTCTCAAAAGCTTCAGATTTGTGTTTCATCAAGAACACATACCCGAATCGTGAGTGATCATCGATAAAGGTAATGAAGTAGCTATAGCCTCCTTGTGCAAGAGTTGACATTGGTCCACATACATCAGTATGTATTAGACCAAGCAATTCTCCCACTGGATTACCTTTTTCGGAAAAGGGTAATTTGGCTATTTTGCCTTTTAAGCATGATTCGCATGTATCAAATGAACCGGGTTCAAATGATTCCAGAATTCCACATCGGTGTAATTTGGTCATGCGTTTCTTACTTACATGGCCAAGATGACAATGCCATTTGTAGGAGTCTATTCGATTATCTATTCGAGCACGTTAGATGCTGACTTCGATATTGAAAACGTCACCAGATAAATCTAACGTGTAGATACCATTCCACAAAGTTTCGGTCCCATAAAGAACACCATTTAAAGTTATGTAACAACAATTGTTACTAAAAGTTAAATGATAACCCTTTTCATTCAAGCATGAAATAGATACAATGTTCTTTATTAACGAAGGAACAAAATAACAATTATCCAACTCTAAGACAAGTCCAGTAAGGAGCTTTAGCAAAATGTTCCGATGGCAACAGCAGCAATCTTTGCTCCATTTCCAACTCGCAAATTCGCTTCTCCCTTGACGAGTCTTCTTCTATTCCTTAGCCCCTGTATGTCATTACATATATGTGAGCTGCACCCAGTATCAAGTACCCAGGTGGTTGAGGAAATAGAGTGACATTCAATAACGAAGATACCTGAAGAGGATGGGGCATCGGATGCCTTCTTCTTCAAGGACTCAAGATAAACCTTGCAGTTTCTTCGCCAGTGACCCTCCTTGCCACAGTGATGGCAAGTGCCTTTTGGGGTCTTTTCAGTCTTTTTGGCCTTTTTCTTCCTTCCCTTATTTTGTTCTTTGGGCTTCCTCTTAGAACCTTTCTTTGAGGAACCAACTAACAGTATCGTCTTCTGATCCTGCTTTACAGAAGGCTCTACAGTCTTCAGCAGGTTGAGCAACTCAGGAAACTGGTCTGGAGTTGCATCTTCAGGAGGACGGTTGGGAAGTTGTTCTTCAAGGACATAAGCAAGCTTTTCTGCCTTGAGGACTATCCTCAGGTTTCTAAGCCAGTCCATGAAGTTTGGCCCAGTCAGCTTATTGGTGTCCAAAATGGAACGCAAATTCAGAGAAGACATGATCGAGTGATTATCCTAGAAATACAAATTGAGCTTATGTGAGAAGAATGATAAAGAATGCATCAACATACATTAATTAAATCCTATTTATTTTTCGAATTGAATAACCCTTTTTATCAATTCGGGAGATCGTAGGAACATCTCCAAATAGGTTGATATCCAACCATAGATAAGAACAACCATGGCTGTGGCCATCAAGTTATTCTTAGCTATGAAGGTAGGTAATTATACCGATTACATATCACATATATGTAACTATCACTTTATGCTATCAACTAATTGAATGTTTGCATAAATCATTGGGTTGTTAACTCATTAACAAGTATGCAACAATATACATAGCACCCAACTGCACCTCTCTTTACATCGACCTTGGCTGTGGCACAACAAATCGATGCTCCAAGCTTAAGGCTGACCCATTAATCAAGAAATAGTTTTAATATGGTTGGAGCTCATTCAACCGTTTAGTCAGGCTTGGATGTGTCCAACAACCAAAACTAAGGATTGACCTCTGACTCTAACTATATTAATCATAAACTAATTCCATGGTTTGAACATGTTGAGGTTCAAGCCGGGCATGGATGTGTCCATCAACCCAAACGAGAAACAAAACTCCGGTTCTAACCATATTAATGGAAGGTGTTGGCCTTAATATTTTGTAAGGGGTTTTGGGTCTCATCCTTTCTTTTCTAACACATTCATGACATATAATTATGTCATGTACTATCGATTTCCTTAATAAAGTATGTATGTGACTTAATTTATCAAGTCTCATTAATTGAATTAGGAACCGGATTTCCTAATTCTAATTTCATACTTTATTCAAGGAATTGTTTTGGGAAACAATTCCTAAATTGTCATAATCAATTTCGGAAATAATATGTTTAAGACTTTGATTTCTCTTAATCAAATCTTATTAAATTAAGAGACAGATTCCCTTAATTCAACCACATATTATTTTCATGAAAATCTTATTTAAGAAAACTCTATAGGAAACCATTTTCCTAATTAATTTTGGAGACAACAATATGTAAGAGCATCACCTCTTAAATCAAATAAGAAAATTATCGTTTGAGAATCACCTCAAAATTTCAAGATTTGATTACATATTTTATTTATGGATTTATTAATTTCAACAAATTATTTTCTTTGGGTGGCTCCCCGAGGCTCAGATACCAAAAAAAAGGAATTTGTTGTAAATCTAATTTGGTCCGCTCCCCGAGGCGTAACCAAATTAAACATGACAATTTTATTCAAAATTAGGAAATTAAATTACAACAACTAACTTTAAATTGGACGGCTCCCCGAGGCTCAATCCAAAATAAAGAATTTTGTTGATAATTTAAAACCAATTCGAATTTAATTGTCAATTAATGATCCATAAATTTGTCTAGACTTTCTTTGAAAGAAAGTGCCCAAAATTGCGAGATTTCATAATAGGTTTTCAGAATAATTGTAAGTTTCTGGTACAAAGAAAACTTACATATTTCCAAAATTGGAAAATTTCCAAAATAGGAAATTTTCAAAATTGAAAGTTTCCAAAAATGGAAAGTTTTCACAATTATCATAAAATTTCAGAAACTAGGATATTCAAAAGTTTGCGAAATTTCATGAGGATTTCCAAACTTTGAAATTCCTAAATCTAAAATTTATCATAATTGGAAAGTTTCCATAATTGGAAAATTTTCCAAAATTGAGATCATGACAAAGTTTTCCGCAAAACAATTATATGATTATGTCGAACACTAACCGGCTCTGATACCACTGTTGGGACGGGTGCATGTTTACATGGATACGGGTTCGTAATTTTAAAATTTAATTACGTGCAGCGGAAGGTTTAGCATAAATAATTTCTCAAATTATTTTTACCACGTATCTAGCATGCAACCTTATGTTGTGGAGACATGATCATACATTTAAAATTTTGCAGAAAGTAAACTAATTTACTTAATACCTCGCGTAACTCGTAGAAAGGGACGAGATCCAACCGTAGCGTCCCTTGGAAGCTCCGCCTCTATTCGCGTCCACGCCGAGTTTTCTTCGGGATGACTTCGCAAAGCCACGAGTTTCGTGCCGACAAGAACTACTAGATTCTCCAAAGGCACGACAAGAATACCAAGAGAGAGATGGAAAACTAACCACCAAACGAAGAACGGAATCAAGATTCCGGGGGGAAGGAAGGAGTTGCGCCTGCTTCTTCTTCTTCTTCGACAGCTTCTTGGTGGAGGAAGCTCACGGCAACCAAAGGGAGGGTCTCTAGGGCCGGCGCCACTAGAGGAGGGAGAGGGAGAGAAGGAGAGGAAGAGAGGCTAGGCAAGAATCCTTGATCTCTTGGATTAATCTCCAAGCCTTGCCTTGGTACCTTTATATAGTAGCCTCTTAATCGTCAAGTCTCCTCTTAACGGAATAAATTTTTCATAAGAAATTTATCTTATAAATTTTTCTATGAATTATTCCGTTATGCCAAATATTTATTATAACTTAATTTATAATAAAAACAACCATGTCTCCCCTTTTATTATGGAAAGAAATTTCTTTATATAAATTTCTTTATCATGGTAAATCAATCCATTATTGATTTTATAAAATAAAATAAACCAATCCAAGGTTTATTTTAATTTCCATGAAAAATAAATTTCTTTATATAAATTTCTTTAAACAAATTTCTTTATCCATAATTTTATAAGACAAACCACGCGAGGTTTATTTTATAAATTTGAACCAAACAATTTGGTTCTTCCCTCTTATTGTGGCCGGCCAAACAAAGAGGGTGGGGACCCTCTTTGGCCGGCCAAACCCAAGCCGCGATCTCAAGAATTAAACTCATTTAATTCGTTCAATAAGTCTTCAAAAGACTTAGCCATTTTATGCTTCCGATGCGTCTCTGAAAAATTCAGATTTGACTTATCTCTCTTGATCGGAAAATTCAATTTTCAACTCGTTTTAAATCCCTCGGATTACTCGTAGTGCGTGTGACTAAATAGACTTTCGATTTATGTTGGCCGTCTATAATTAACAAATTATATAACGATCATGAGTGGCACCTAGTAGTACATCATGATCCCCAATTAATCGAAAGATCAACGGTTGACCTCAGAAATAATTCTGAAACCCTTCAGCAGCTCTAATGAATCGTGCCTCATTCCCTTCACCATCTTATACCCACTTGGTTCAGGACACGGTCTATGTGTGTCAATCCCCACTAGGCTGACTACGTCACACCTAGCCCAAGTAATGTCTTTCTCGTCCAACGGATTCTAATTACTCTCATGTTTCTGAGAGATTCATACTCGGAACATGTGATGCTCTGGCCAGAGGCTTCGAGTAACAATCCGACGATAGGCCTTGGGTATACATCTCCTCGCAAGGAGTGGTGAATCTTTTGTAGGCTGTTCAAACATCTTCGGGCACTTCGGCTTATACCCAATCATCCTGGGTCCACACCTCCTTGGAGATGCTTGCTTAAGATGTCAAAGTATAAGTTTTCATGACCAAGATGACTTGAACACCGCAAGTCAAAGGAACATCGCACTTAAGCTGCAGTAAGAACTTCATTGACATATCTATATGTAGATTACCATATGAAGTCTTACAGCTAGTCACTCCAATGAACTAGTTCCCTTAACTAGCATTCATGTTTATCTCCGGACATCCCAATGTCACCAGCCAGTGAGAATCAGCTGATTAGAGAATAACCCATGCTAGTCTCAACAGAATTGATAGTGTCCGTATCTGTCAATTCATCGACTAGGGACAATTTCAATACTTCACAATTGCACATGTAGAGATAATCACTAGTTGTGAATTCATCACAAATTCTCTCATGTTGTGAATTGTATTGCGGACATTCAGTAAATGAGTTTAAGATCTCAATCAAATACATGAACATGTATACTCAAATAGTGAATATTCATTTATTAATAGTAAATGATTACAATCATAAGGCGATTGCCTTAGGGCACTTCTCTCATATTACTAACATCTCCTCTAGTGGGTCCTCTAGAGATTACTCCCACATGTCTAGAGGGTGGGTCGCGTGCAGGGGCCTTGCCCTTCTTGGGGTCTCTTTCCAAGGAGGGAGACCTGTAGGGGGCAGGCTCCCGGCTCCTTCCCCATGACTGCAACCGAGACTGGTGTCGGGTCTCATTTTCTCCCGACTGCCTCCGTCTGGGAGATAGACTTCGTCGAGGGGAAGTCCGGCGATACCCCGTCTTCTTCCACTTCCTCCGAGGTTTGGGGTTTGTCTGTTCACTCAATTTTTTCTTCAAGGCATGACACTCCTCAGTGGAATGTGTAGTACTGTCGTGGAAGCCGCAATACTTCATCAGTGGCTCTGGCTACTCGGTGTCCATTGTCTCGACCAGTTTTCGTCTACTAGCCCACTGGTCCTTCCCCGGGTGAAGGTCTTTTCCTTGGGTTGGAGTTCGGGGTTCCCTCCTTTCGGACCGGGTAACGAC
Organism: Boesenbergia rotunda; assembly: GCA_024364735.1. Taxonomy (NCBI): domain Eukaryota; kingdom Viridiplantae; phylum Streptophyta; class Magnoliopsida; order Zingiberales; family Zingiberaceae; genus Boesenbergia; species Boesenbergia rotunda. The sequence continues at coordinate 55,865 of JAGFNQ010001456.1, read as the reverse complement.
TTAAGGGGGGACTCCGGCTGGTTCCTTACGATGGGCAAATTACACGTCCTCCACGTTGATGTACTTGACCGAACGCCCCAGCAGATCATCGAAGCTGGCGGGTGGCTTCTTCACTAGTGATAGAAAAAAATCCCCTTTCGAGAGCCCATGGGTACAGGCGCTGACAAGGATTTCTAACGTCGCACTTAGCACATCTTGTGACACCCAATTGAATCGCTGGATCTACTCCTTGAGCGACTCTTTCTGCTTCTGCTTGAGAGCGAATAGATTGTGTGTCATCTTCTGATAGCGACAGCTACTGGCGAAGTGGTGGAGGAAGGCGGTTTTAAACTCCATGAAGGAGTTGATAGAACCTGGGGGCAACCTTTGAAACCATCGTTGGGCTGCTCTGGATAGGGTGTTCAAGAACACCCGGTACTTTACACCGTCAGTATACTGGTGTAGAAGTGCCGCATTTTCAAACTTACAGACATGATCCTCCGAATCTGTCTTCCCATTGTAATCAGCAATCCCAGGCCCGCGAAAATGCTTCGACATGGGGTCTACTACAATCTCGGATGAGAAGGGAATAGGGGGAGCCTTAGTGGAGGCCTTAGGATCCTCCTCTTCCCCTGTCCATCTTCGTGTCTCAGCGCGCTAGAGGCTACCGAGTTGGCCTTCTCAATATCACCAGGAGAGTCTCACCGGTGGTCTGGGGCTGCTCCGGTGAGTCATCCCGGTGGTGTGACGGATCTTTGCGGTTGGGGGTGCGAGATGGAGTTTCTGGAGATCTCCTCTCGCACAAAAACACCTCACTATGAGACGGCCTGCTCGATTTGGTGCTGTCTGAGCGCCTCTTTGATAGCGTTGGCCACTAAGCGATCTAGTTCCTCTTTTTTTAGGAGGATGGATTGTCCCGCCAGCTTTATCATCGGTGCTCCTTCTAGTGCTTTACTGGTTTCCCACAGACGACGTCAAACTTGTTCGGAAGGAATCAACGTCGACGACCAGTCACCAGGGTTCAGCCCACGCGGACGCTAACACTAGAGGAAGAGCTCACACCCTGCGAGATTAACACGAGCGTTAGGAGAACACGCCGGAGGTTGTCCGGTGGAGCTCACTCTGACGCTCAAGCCAGTGCCTCGATCCAGGTGTTGAAAAGAAGGCAATAAAGGTATGTGTGAAATAGAGAGAGTGTAACCCCCTTACCGGAGGGGTTAGAGTACCTTTTATACCTGAGGTGGTCGTCTCATGAGTCTCCACAATCTTCGCCACGTCCCCCTAATTGTCGGTTATGGGATCACCTTTGCAACGGCCCACACAGTTATAAGTTCAGACCGTTGCGATAATTATGGGTCATAATTATCCCACAATAATTGGTGATGATTATCCGCAGATCCGAAGAAAAGGGGGACCGTTACTTGAGGTCGAATGCTTCTTGGGCTCCGCTCCCCCGAGGTGATCTCGGGATCTTCTGGCCCGGGGGGTCCCGGGCATTTTTCCTTCCGGATGTGGTCTCAGGGACCTGACCTCCCAAGGTAATCTCGTGAGTGCGCCTTCTGACTTGATCTCCTAGGTGTGTCTACCCGAGGGGATCTCGGGGGATCCCCTTCCCGAGAGAGTCTCGGGAGTTTCAGAAAAAGAGTCGTTCAGACTCGATGCCTCTTGCCACATAGCTTCTTCAATCCACATGTCAGCTACGGGGTATACTCAATCCCATCATTACTCTTTTTCCACCAGACAAATCTGTTGGCATAGGTTGAATCATTAAAAATGACTTTCAATCAATTGGTCAGGTAGAAAAAGAGTCATGTTTAATTTGATAAAAAATATACTCAATTTTTTTATTAATACTAAATTTAGGAGGAATTATATCTATTTTTGAATTTTTTATACCTATAAGAAATGAGAGTTCTGTACCCTCTTGACAAACTCAACTGATAGATTATGTCAATAATGGAAACAATAGACACTTTCTCTAATCCTTTCTCTAGCTTTTCTATCAATCTTGATAGGCTTTCCATTGTCGGGCCCTGATGATCAAATTCAATTTAAATTAATTATGTAATTAGAACGTTTCACTATAAAATCTTGATTATTTATGTAGTAATATAAATTGGATAATAGAACATATAAAAAAATTGAGGTTATTTTTAAAGTGTGCTTTCAATGTTAGATCTTCAAACCTCCACGTCTTTTTTTCCTTATGTTCTTGACTCAATTTTGTAGTATTTTCTATGTGTATGGACATATTATATATATTGAAATGATGATATATAATAATTATATTTGGACAAAAATTAAAAGGACATTCCTTTTTTATCGAATCGTCAAAGGGCTCCCTACTTTTATTTTTTATCAGAAGAGTATCCCACCCCTATAAAATGACACAAATACCCTTTGACTATCACACCCCAAGACCAAAAGAGCCATTGATCCAATATAAAATCGGACAACATCTCCCCTGTATAGCGGACAATTTAGACACACATACAACACACACAGATAATAGTTGGCCTTAGACCTCAAAACAGGAGATATAATAAAGAATAATAGGTACATCTCAATAATAAAACTTTAAAACTCACCTGAGTTGTCCTTGGGACAAGCGCGCAGTAAAATTACAACCATAAAGTCCAACAGAGGACCCAAAAATATAACACCGCAGCAAATGAATCATGATACAAGTTCACAACATAATAATGGATACAAACTAACGGGTATGCGGTAAAAGAAAACAAAATATGCAGAAACACCCATCACTAAAGTCGTAGGGACCTGGGACTGTCAACTGAGCTCCCCCCACCGGGCGACCTATCAACCTGAAAACAAAAAATATTGTGACGGGTGGTGAGTCCAAGTGGACAATGCAGGCATAGAGAAACATATGCAGAACATAGTAAATAGTTGAACAAGCTATATAGAAATAACAAGATGCAATCTCAACAGAAATATGAGAATATGCATAATTGAAAGTACTAAATAGATGTACATACCAGAAATCAGTCTTTCCTGAATCATCTAAGGCTCGTATCATACGAGCAGGTGCAGGGTCATCAAACCAAACACATAAGATCTCCTGTATATGTGCATGTCAAACATATGCAGCAAACAAATACAACAATCACAATCAAATGCATAATACATCATATACACATGATGCAATGACATGGTCACCCCTGATGCCAGTCCAGCCACCGAGGCATATCATATGCGTCGGTCGAGTGGGTAGGGTTGTGACACTGTTGACACTCTATCATCACTGCTCTTGAGTGACCGAGTGGACAGGATGCTGGTGGAGTTCTCGCTCAGCCCCATGTACATATGGGGGAGATATCTCTCTCATCTCCTCTGGTTTATGAGAAGAGGAAGGGTCCCTGCCTGCTACCACGCTCCAGAACTACTACCCATGAGCGGCCGAGTGGAGCAGTACAGAACAAATGCAAACACCCAACAGTATCCACTAACAAATGAGTGGTCGTGTGTGCATACCATATACCGAAAGACGATAGACTCAACCACAAAGGAGTCGCTGATCGCCGGTGTGCAACAATGCAGGGATGGTGCATGACTCTAACACATGCAACCCCTACCAGGTCATCAATATATAACTCAACCTAGCATGTACAGGTCAAACACATGTATCATAACCTAATCATCATACATTTAGGTACACATGCAATTATAGTTAGAATCAATCAATGCGAACAAGTAGTGGCATGCTGCTATATCTCCATACACATGCTTGCACAAAATGCTATACAGAATCAGATAACAATAAAACGAGACTGTATAGAAGAAAATTATATCATATCCAAGATCAAGTAACAAGTATCAAACAGGATAACAATGGTAGCAGATTTAAGGTAAATAAAATCTACTGCACATAAATTTATAGCCATGCATAAAGATAAGTGGATCTAAAGACACAAGTAAGAGGTACTCACCTCCAAATGGAAGAATTCGTATGTGAAGAGAATCACCCGCCAATAATCAACAATAATAAATCCAAATCAAGACCCTGTATCAAAGGACATATTTAAATAGCTATCACAAAGAAATGGTAACTAGCTAATAAATCCCTAAACCATGTTTAAGGTTAAGCCTAAATATCATGGTCATTTAATTACATCTAATTAATGGATTGGTTCTTATTTACTCCGCGTAATCAAGATCAGGTTTAATCCTTATCCCACTTTAAATTAACCTCCAAACTAATCCCTATCCTCGCTAGGGCACGGGAAAGCTGGATTGACAAGGATCAACCACCTTGAGTTTGGTACAGATCAACTATGGGGAAATGCTAGAGCACAGTGATACCTCCTGCTCCTGACCGATACGAGTGGAAAGGGAGGGCGTCGGAGCTCAATGACCCAGGGTCGACGCCAACGACGTCATGATATGATGATGGGAGGAGGTTGTTTCATGAGAGCAAGGAAGAGCGTTGGTGATCTGATTACGCAAAAAAACCAAAGAGGAGGAGTTTATGCTTAGGGCAAAAATTATAGTTTAGCCCCTGACCTTCCCTAAATTAGGACTCCAACCCTATTTTTTCCAAATACTAAGCGATCAACCCCTTCTCCAATTTAGGTTTATCCATTTGGTCCCTAAGGTATAGGGTGAACCTCCTTTTACCTCAGCTTGGGTTCCGGGAACTCTAAATTATCTCTGGAAATTTCCCAGCAAGTTATCAAATTTTTAGTATTTAACATTCTCCCCAACTAATAAAAATTTGGTCCCCAAATTTCGTTATACTTCATAGTAAACCCTATCAAGCCGTATGTAGGTATAAATGCTGAACAGAAACTAACATACATACCTCAGGTGAATAAGTGAGGGTAGCGAGCTCGGATGACATCCTCAATCTCCCAAGTAGCCTCCTTATCCGAGTGATGCTGCCATCTGACTTTAATCAGCTAGATTGTCTTGTTCCATAACTGGCACTCTCGGTGACCTAGAATCCGACAGGAACCTCCTCGTAGGTTGTGTCAGGCTGAAGTGGAACCGAGACATCTAACAGCACATGTGAAGGGTCTGGTATGTATCTCCTTAGCATAGATACATGGAATACGTCGTGTACGCCGATAATGGAAGGTGGAACAGCTAAACGATAAGTCATTGCCCCAACCCTCTCCAGAATCTGGAAAGGGTTGATGTAACATGGAGCAAACTTACCTCGAAGGTCGAACCTCTTCACCCCATTTGTGAGTGAAACTCGCAGAAATACATGTCACCTACGGAAAACTCCAAAGGTCTCTGTCTCCGGTCAGCATAGCTCTTCTGACGATCCTGCACCTCGGACATCCTACGTCTGATAATGCGGACTAACTCTGCCTCGTACTAAGCTCTCTGAGGTCCTAATAGTTGAGATTCCCCAACCTCCTCCCAGAGGGTGGGTGTCCGACAATGCCTACCATACAATGCCTCATACGGTGCCATCTGAATAGACGTATGATAGCTATTTTTGTAGGCGATCTCGACAAGATGAAGATGATCCTTCCAACTACGTCTAAAATCCATCACACAAGCTCTCAGCAAGTCCTCTAAGGTCTGGATAGTGCGCTCGGACTGTCCGTCTGTTGCGGATGAAAGGCGATACTAAATCTGAGCTCTGTACCCATGGCCTTCTACATACTCTGCCATAAACGTGAGGTGAAGCGCAAATCTCGGTATGAGATAATACTCAACAGTATGCCATGTAGTCTGATAACCTCTCTACAATATAGCTTTGCCAGTCTGTCCAGAGAATCGGTCCTCCAATAGCTAAAAAGTGTGTGGATTTGGTCAATCGATCAACGTTCACCCAAATCACGTCATGGCCTCATCTGGTCCTAGGCAGTCCCACCATGAAATTTATAGTAATGTGCTCCCACATCTACTTGGGAATGGAAATCCTTTGAAGTAACCTAGCAGGTCTCTGGTGCTCTACCTTAACTTGCTGGCATACTAGGCATTGGGCTATGAAATCAGCGATATCTTGCTTCATTCCGTTTCACCAATAGGAATGTCTCAGGTCCCGATACATGTAGACGTCGCCCAGCAGGTCTCTGGTGCTCTACCCAACGGAAACCTCCAACTAAATAACAATAAATATGTCAAACTGGGTTGACATATTCGCGGGTTCACATGGTCTGTATCAAATCGAGAATTTGATACTTTATTAGAAACTTAATTAAAATATTTTAACTTGATTGACTCATGCATAAATTCCATGTCCATGCATATGCTTTTCTCTTCTTATATATTTGTCATGTCATTCATGTTTACGTTCTTGCATTATTTAGAATGGATAGATAGGAAAAAGATTGGTTAATACTTGCCTAACCTAGGACCAGGATAGGGCGAGATGATAGCACGTTCGGGAACTAGTCGAAGCTACCTCGCCACATCCTAGATTAGTTAGACCAAAATTTTTCAAAGGGTAAATTAAAAGTATTCTTTCTTTAAAAGGCTTTGTCTAAGGAAATGGTTGATGATCCAATAAGGCTACGACCAAAGAAGGCCTCTATGCTTCGCCAAGACCTGGAAGTCAATTATTGAAATATGCTTTTAAATTACAAATTGTTAAACTTGAATCTAACTCAAGGTCAAGCAATCTATAACTTAAATTAAGAAAAATTATTCAAGCATCTCACAAACACCTATAAGGCAATCGTGCTTGCTTGTATTGCGACACTTAGAATGGGTGAGATGTTAAGGACTAATAATTGACAAATATTTTTCAAAATATTTTCAAAATCTTTAGGATATTTTCTTGAAAATCTATTTTCAAAATAATGTTTAAACATAATAATGTTTTAATGAATTTTATGCTTGATTGGGTGTTTACTTATAAATACATATTCAAAAATTATATCTTTTCGAAAGTTGTTTGACCTACACTTAGACACAAACCTTTTAGGTAAACACTAAAGTCCCTTAAGACACTTAGGTAGAGGTCCTGATAGTTAACAAGGGTAGCCAGAAGGTGTTAGGTTCAGGGGGAGTCTTTATTTTTTTTGGATTTTTTGAAAATAATTTCTCAAAATTTATTCTTTTCAAAAATTTATATCTTTTCAAAAAGGTTCGTGCTTTAAAAAAATATTATCATTTCAAAATGTGTTTCAAAAAATATTTTTCAAAAATGTATTTTCAAAATATTTTTTGAAAATTATCATACTCTGTCCAAAAATATTTTTCAACAATTGACTTAATTGCACTAATAATTTGGATAAACTCTAAAGACACATAGGAAGATTTCTTAATGATCTACAAGAATTCTTAATACTTCTCAAAGGAAATTAATATATTATTCCTGATTATCGCAATACACTTCTTAATATTTTTTTAAACTCTTTTTGTTTGAATCAAACCCTAAGACTCCGAGGAAGATCAACTTGTGGTCAACAAACTTCCTCGGACTGTGTCAAGTTTGGGGGGAGGTTCAAAATAAAAGAGTTATCAGAAATTTCAAAAATATTATATTTTTTAAATACTTTTGATAATATTATACTATTATTTTTCAAAACTTATTTCGAAAATCTTTTTGTCTTTTGGAATATCGTTGAAAATAATCTTTACTTGAGTTTGAAAAATTTTCCAAGATACTTAGGAAAATTTTCTTGTAGTTAACAAGATTTCCTAGGATTGTGTCAGACTGGAAAAGAACCCAAATTAAGAAAGTTATTATTTTTCTAAAACTAAAATATTCATTTATCGAAAATCCCTAAGACACATAGGAATTTTCTTGTGGTCAATAAGATTCCCAGGATTGTGTCAAACTTAGAGAAGTTCATTTTTAAAAAAATTATATATATTGTTGGTACAATTTAAGTATTTAGTGTTTCTTTCTAATACTTTATAGAACAAGTACTTAGTTTTTCAAAAAAAAAGGGAATGAAATTTGAAAATCATTTTTCAAAAAAATATATATCTTAAGTATTTTCAAAAGGAGGAGAGAGACTATCTTAAAAGGGGAAGAAAGGCTTAAATTAATTTTTTTCTTATTGTTGGTGCAAATCTTTCTCTTTTGTTTATTTCCTTTTGATGTGTGACAAAGGGGGAGAGAGCTTAAGTTAGATTTTTTTCGATTTTTCCCAAGTGTTAAACCTAGAACCCTTAGACCTAACCTAACTTAAGATTATTGTCAAACATCAAAAAGAGGGAGATTGTTGGTGCAAAATGCATCAGTGATGAATAGTCATCCTCTAGTGTTTCGATGTTTGACAATATACTAAAGTTAGTAACGATATATGTTAGACAATATAAGGTGTGGTCAAAGTAATCAAGGGTAAAACCAAACATGACCTTATGTTTGGTAGGGTAAACCCAGGTTTTGATCAGGTTAACAAAGGGTTAGCCAAACAGGATCTGATGTTTGGCAGAATGAATAAAACCCAGGGTTGGTCAGTTTGACCAAGCGATTAAACCACACCGGACTTGAGGTGTGAGATCATATTTACCTGAAGATTGGAGGAAGTCTAGTCAGGATCATGATGACTAGCAAAGGAGTGATTTTGGTGAAAGAAACTCTGGTGAGTGAAGTCGGGTCCTAGCAAGGGAAGCTAGGTGAACTAAATCCTAGTGAGTGAAGCTGAGTCCCAGCAAGGGAAGCTAAGTGATAGAAATCCTAGAGAGTGAAGTAAGCTGAACTAAATCCTGGTGAGTGAAGCTGGGTCCTAGTGAGTGAAGCTAGGTGGACTAAGTCCTGGTGTATGAAGCTGGGCACGAAGTCTTGGTCTGGGGGACTGAGCACTAAGTCCTGGTCGGGGATCGGGCAACGGAGTCTTTGCCGAGCAAGGATGGCAGACGGAAGTAGAGACGGGTCGACGTTGGATGTCTTGAGATCCGAATTCTTGGAGGCCGAGCAAAAGTCCAGCCGGAGGTCCCGGTTGGCAAAATCTTTAGTTGAGTGGGGATCATGAACAGAAGTAGAGATGGGTCAAGGCCGGACGTCTTGAGATTAAGGTTCTCAGAGGCTGAGCGAAAGTCCAACCGAAGGTCCCGGTTGGCAAAGGTAACTTCTCCAGTGTGGAGTAGGTGAGGACGCGTTCCCCGGGAAAGGGAACATTAGGCGTCGGTTCCACCTAGGGTTTCGGGTGAAATCCAAAATTAGAACCAATCTTTAAGGCTAGGATTATTTGTATGTTTGTCTTGTGTTTGTTGTCTTGCAGGTACCTGGAGTTGGAGGCAAGATAGGAAAGCAAATGCAGGAGAAAACGCACCTGGGAAGACCCTTCCTAGGCGCCTGACTTGAATTAGGAGCCCAAGACAGGTTGGGCACCCCAAGTTGGGGCAGATCCATCCCAGGCGCCTAGCAGAGGCTTCCTGGGCACCTGGAAAGAGCAGGCTTATCACTGCTACAATTTCAGTGCAACGGATGAAGTTTGACTGTGACGTGGCAGGCGCCCAAGAAGCTTGTATATAAAGGGGTTCGACCGCTCATCTCAGAAAATTATCTTTCACATCCGCTAAAGCATTATGAGTAAAGCAAACGCGCTCATGTCGAAGCTTTGCGACCAAGGAGGCTCCAGGAGGAAGTACGCTGCACTTCAGACTTCCGGATTGGCCGAAGTTTCTTTTTCCATTTGGTTTGCATTTTATTTACAAGTCATATTTACTAATTTTTGTGCTTGTAACTTGAACTATAAGATGGGTTTCTCCGCCTCCGGAAAGTCCGAAATGGAGACCACTAGTGGACTCACGATTGAGTGCTTAGGCCTTGGATGTACTGACCCTGGGGGGTTGGGAACCAAGTAAAACCCGCGTGTCATTTGTCATTTGTTTTTCTTTATTATTATTTTTGCTGCGTACTAACCCTGATAGAAAGACAAATGATGAGTTTTCTGATGAAATTCCAGTAAAATGCACGAGTCGATATTCACCCCCCCTCTATCGACTAGCACCGATCCTACATATGAGACATACAATATATCAAATCAAAGCTTGTTCAAATATCTTCAATTTAATATATTGTGTATTTATGATTCAATTCGAGTCACAAGTTATCGTCTTTTAATGTTTACCCAATGTATACAATATAACAACTATAAAATTGTAACTGCTACAACTATAAGTTATAGCTTTGAAAGGCCATAATTTTTTATTCAAGTTTAACCAAGCGATTTATAATATATCAAATCGAAGCTCATTCAGAGATCTTCGATTTGATATGTCACTAGTAGAAAAATGCTTATTAACCATGGGCGTTTACCGTTGTCGTAGGCGAAAATCACTGTTGTTAAAGGCCATGTTGTTAAAAGGGGTGGTCTACATCAACAGTTACAAACCGTTGTCGTTTATAGTCAATAACAACAGTGTAGCAATAGGTTTTCACCATTGTCTTTTAATGTGATCGACAATAGGTTAACAATAGTATTAAACCGTTGTTTGTGTGTGATTTAAACAATAATTTAACAACAAATAAAAATCGTTTCTTTTGGTTGAGGTAGCCAACAATTTACAATAATTACCATTTAAAACTTAAATTATTTTAATAATTGAACAATATTGAGCAAACACACTTCAAACTATCATACATCAAAATATCATCAAATATCATACATTATACTGTGCAAATATCATACATCAAGATATCCCCAGTATTAGTCCAAACTGAGATAACATTATCAAAGTATCATATACATCAAGAACCAGAAACTAAGATAAACAAATAGATGAAGACAACCGCACCCCAGTAGCTTCATCCAAGTGCAGTTAACCAGATGAAGACAGCCGCGTCCCTTAGCTTTGCACCATAAGCTGATTCCTTCCCTTGGATATGAATTGTCACAACAAATAGAAATATAAAATGAGCATTCACAACTAAAAATAGTAGACCGAAAGATTCTAGAAGATAATTATGATACAACTATATTATAGTACGACAGAGATGCAATGTTGTCATCTGAAATTGGTCTGAAACCAATGTTACCCATGACTTAGTCTAACAAAAGGATATGATAAACAGATAAAAGATGACTTTCAGTTTGAGTAATAAAAAAATTAAAATATGCATTTCAATTATGTTGGAAGGTTGATGATTCCCAACAGCAAGTACAATTAAAGTTTTGACAATTATTGGACGAGAGACTGTACTTCCTTGTAGTAAAGAGAAATAGAGATACGGCTCAAGGTGCAATCTCAATCAATAAATACAACAATTAACCAGAAAATTGTAAGATTGTCAAATGTTAAACCAATATTAATAATAATGCATGTAAGATGTCTGCTTCCCCACTATATAGCCTATCCCACCTAGGGAATAAGGCTTGGTGGTTGTTGTAAGATGTCCGCTTCCCTATGAAGAAAACACCAACATACACATATAACAGTGAACTAGTATATTTGTGATAAAATACTTGCGACTTGTAATATCTTCCTAAACTAACAATAATATCATTGTAGAAAACAAAATACTGATTGCCTAATTCAAGAAAGTATAATCTCAATGAACAATCATGAAAATTAGCCAACAAATGCAAGGTAATTAGATGCTAAAAAATGAGTGATAAATAATGTGCAGAAGATGCCTTCTTTGGTGTAAGAAAAACAACACGACATATTCAAAAATCAAAATTAAATTAGTTATCCACAACTATTTCTATAATAACTGATAACTTTTGAATTCTGACCTGAAGACATGAACCAAAAAAAGTCTCCAGAAACTTCAGAATGACCAAAATTAAATTTTGCCCTAATGACTTGCTACTCATAGTCCTGGAATTAATGCAATCAAATTAAAGTTAGTGTTTGTACTCTGCAGAAGAGGGTGTAAGTAGTCATAACCTTTAAATACAAACCTGTATAATGAGATCGCCATCTTTAGAATTACCACAGCAGAAGGCAAAAAAGGCAACCAACAAAACGCTAGTTAGCATATACATCTATCCTGTATTAGAAAATAGTTTAACTTTTTGAGAAGGCAACATATGTATACTGCATCATTAAGGACAGATTCACCAAAGACCAAAGCATATAGGTTGACATCAGTACCAATCTCCTGTGCAACAAAAAGAAAGGTCAAATAACTAACAAATAGAAAAGATTTACACAAGACACTGCATTTTAAAGATTGATATCTTTTTCTTTAGATATTTATGGATAATGGCTAAAAGGAACAATTCATTTTGAACATGTCTTTCTTTCTTCTCATTGATGACTTTTTACTAGGATTTCTGGTTTTGTCAATGAATCAAATATTCATGAAGAAAGCTCAATATCCAAATTCATTTATGCTCATTCAATAGTATATATTTAATCTTGAAAATATTTTTTAAGATCAACAAAATAAGAAAACAAACTTGAAAATCTATAAGCTCAACTTGTTAACATTCAGAAACAAAACTTAGAAGTTCATGAACAATTTTATTTACACACTTGTAGAAGGCTTATTTACAATCCTTATAGCCTATTTAGGACAGCCCGGTACACAAAGCTTCCACTGTATAGGGTCCCGGGGATGGCTCGGTCAACATTGGGTCTATTGTACAGTGAGGCTATTTTTGCAACTCGAGCATGTCACATGATGACAATAATTTTACTATTGTGCCACTATATCTGGTGCATCACCCCACAAATCCAATATACTTCCCCCTTTAAAGGAGACAATGGGGTAAGCCTCTACAAGTCCGAGGATAAAAGCTCCAAGGGTGACACCTTAACCAATTTGCAAGCTATCATAGCTTGACACTAAATCGGATTTCACTAAAAAAAAAACTCAATTGAGCCTCTTCCTAAGAATTAAAATTAAACCTAGGAAAAAAGATAAATTACCAAGAGTGTCAAATGTTGATGTGTTCAACCTTAGTTAAGCTCTTGGATTCCTTTAGGAACTTATTATAGATGAGCATAAGAATAGTAGATGTTACAATAAAATTTATAAGGGACAGAAAGCCCTACAAGAGCTTATTATGTTCTAGTCAAATGACTTGCTTCCGTCAAATGACTTGTTCCGTTCTCGACAGTGTTCTCATCTTGCTGATGTAAAGTTCATAAAATACATATTACAACAATATACCCAACTTTATATTCATAGGCTTCAACAAAAACACATAGCGAACGGTCCATGAACAGGCAAATGTGCGTGTTTTGAAAATCTACCTTATCAGGAAGCAATGTCACCTGAGCATATACCTCGTCAGTATTTGGTTTAGCTTGTCGAGATAAACCACAATTCTGAGATTAATCAAAAGAAAAGAAACAAGTTCTTAGCTCTGTCGCTGAAACAAAAGAGACGGAATTTCACAAGATCACCATCAGTTGAACATTCATCACGCGACAAAGGATCTTCCATGGCAGGTTGTAAAGCGGCATCTGCCGGTCAGAAACCTGATTTGTGGACGCTTCCACCTAAAACGCGGCCATAGACGAGCAAATAATAAGCACAAGAACCTCGACGACAATGAGAGTAATCCTAAAGGACCAAAAGAAGAAATCCTAGGAATCGGAAATCTATAAGACATTTTAGCAAAATTATGGAATCCCTTGGATATTTCGCTTGACACCTGCTCAATGTGCCCCTGAGGGAAGTAAAAGACTTTCTCCCCAACTCTAGGAATCGTCACCAAAGGACCGGCTCAAGCAAGCCATAACTCGGTGTACAAAGCGTCCTCCGATTCTGTTACAGAATCAAAACCAGAAGAAATTTCATCAAAAACTGACTCAGATCGGCGATGAAACTTACCTTTAACGCTGAGAGAGTCATTGGCAAAGCCCAAACTTTCATTCACATCAGCAAAGCCGTCGGTCGTTGCTCCGCCCTCATGCGGCTCGCTACACGCAGACGAGAAGCTCTGCACTTGTCCTCCACAACTACCCTTAACTGACACCTCCAACGACGCCATCAGTACCTCGGAAAACGCCGCAGCTCCACGACTTCCCTACCCACCGCCGATCCAATCAAAATAACCCATCATAAACCCTAAACCGAATCCATTACCTAATTCTCAGAGCATCAGTTCCCCCGATCACTTCTCAACCTCCGACGCCCTCCCTCTCTCTCTCACACACACTGAAAAGCTGAAGAAAAAGAAAGGAATAGGCTTGGCTGCGATTTAGGGCTCGCAAGGGAGAAGAAGAGGTCGACGCTTGGCTGCGATCTAGGGCATGCGAGGGAGAAGAAAGTCGGCGCTTGGTTGCGATCCAGGGCACGCGAGGGAGAAGAAGAGTCGGGTTGGATTGGCTAGGATTAGGGCTCGCGACACACGAGAGAGAAGAAAGAAGATTTATAAAAGGCGGCCATTTTTCGTTTTTCGTTTTTGCGCTCACACGCTCGCTGTTGTGTATTACCACGTAAGCAACACCAATAGACATCAGTATTTTAAAATCAGTTGTCGTAACCAACCAAATAGACATCGATTTTTAAAAAACCGTTGTCGTTGCTATACATAAGACAACGGTTTTTTAACAACCGTTGTCTTTTTCCGCAAAAAACTTTTCAACATCAACGGTTTTTGAAAAACCCGTTGTTAAATAAAAAAAGACAACAATTTTTTTAAAAACTATTGTCTATTGGGTGTTGTTGAATCCAAAATTTCTTGTAGTGTGTTTCTCATGATTCAATCCAAGTTAAAAGTTATGACATCTTAAAATTTATCCAACATACACATTGTAAAAGTTACAAAACCATAGTTGCTACACAGTTGTAGCAACTACTTTATAGCTGAGTAGTAGCTATGGTTTCGTAGTTGGTACAATGTGAACTAATTTATGTTGGTGCCAGGTTCACAACATTTAATCGAGAGTTTTGATATATGATTATGGCTAGAATTAGATTAGTTATGATGTAACAAGTTGTGTCAAGTTTATAGATGCACGATACTTGACAGATATTAAAGTCCTAATTGTGAAGGCAGTGACTAAGTCCTAGTGGAACTAGGCATCAAATGTCCTGATTGGGAGTCAAGCATGATCTAAGTAATGTTGTGAGACCAAGTAGACAAATTCTTAGCTGGAGGCTAGGTGAATCAAGTCTAAGTGATTAAGTCTTGGTAGATCAATTTCTAGCTGGAGACTAGGTGAATCAAGTCCAAGTGATTATGACTTGGCAGACAAAGTCCTAGGTAAGTGCTAGGTGAATCAAGTTTAGGTAGAGTCGGCTGGGATCTAAAGGCTTTGCAAACAAAATCCAAGTGGAAGCAGCTAAGAGTTGTGGCTTTGCAACTTAATCTAGATGAGTCAGCTAGAGGCTAAATATCTAGACCTTGTAAGTATCCCGAGATAATTTTGACATGGTCAAGCCTGTGTTTTGATGTTAGCAAAGGTTCAAGTTAAATCTTGTTAATATCTGATGAAGCTAATAAGTGTGTAGGAAGATTACCTCTGTGAAACCCTAGTTGCAGCTAGATAGAAGTCTTAGCAGATCGTGGAAACCAGGTAAGAAGTCCAAATAAGTTGACATCTAGCAGGAAGTCTCGATAGGTCTAGAGGACCTGATACCGAGCAAGTGGAAGCCCTGGCAGGCTGATCCGATATCTGTTAGTGCAAAAAGCATCAGACAAGAACAACCAACTTTTAGGGTTTCGATGTTTGACAATATACCAAGGTCTGGTCAGTCTGACCAAGGGTTAAACGAAACAGGACTTGATGTTTGGTAGGGTAAACCCAGGGCTGGTAAGGTTGACCAAGGGTTAAGCCAAACAAGACATGATGTTTGGCAGAGTGATTGGCAATGAACCTAGGGCTGGTCAGTTTAACCAAGAGTTAAGCCAAACAAGACTTGATGTTAGGCAGAGTGACTAAACCTAGATCTAGTCAGTTAGACTAAGGACTAAGCCAAACATGACTTAATGTTTGACAGAGAGAAGTCTAGTCAGGATTAGATGACTAGCAAAGAAGTCCTTGTCAAGCACCGAAGACCTGGTGAGTGAAATTAGGCATGAGGTCCTGGTTCAGGGAATTGGGCATGAAGACCTGGCCAAGGGTTGGGCACCGAAGTCCTAGTTCGTGGAATTGGGCACAAAGACCTGACCGAGAATTGGACACTGAAATCCTGGTCAAGGATTGGGCACAAAATCCTGGTGAGTGAAAAGCTGGGTCCTAGTGAGTGAAGCTAGGTGGACGAAGTCCTGGTGAGTGAGCCTAGACACGAAGACCTGACCGCGGGTTGGGCACGAAATCCTAGTGAGTGAATCTAGCTAAAAGTCCTGTTGAGTGAAGCCAGGAAAGGTAAAATCCTAGTGAGTGAAGCTAGGCAGTGGGAAACCCTAAGGAGTTGACCTTAGGTAGTAAAGTCTTAGGTAGACTTACAAAAGTTTGGCTTAAGATGTTTGCTTGTCTTGCATGAATCTAAAGCTGGAGGCAAGAAAAGAGAGCAAAAGCAAAGCAGAAAGCAAACTACTACCTTGGACCACTCCTTGGCACTCGGAAGGACCCAGGTGTCCGAGTGGCTCCCAAATGCTTGAGAGTCACTCGAGCGCACTAAAGGCTCGTGGGTGCCCCCATGACTCTGTTGGGACTGGGTGCATGTCGACAAGGATACGGGTTCGTAAAATTTTAAATTTTTACGTGCAGCGGAAGAATTAGCATAAAATAATTTTCTAAATTATTTTAACCACGTATCTAGCATGCAACCTTATGATGTGTTGACATAATCATAAATTAAAACATTACGGAAAAGTAAACTAATTTACTTTGTACCTCGCGTAACTCGAAGAAAGGAACGAGATCCAACCGTAGCGTCCCTTGGAAGCTTCGCCTCTATTCGCGTCCACGCCGAGTTCTCTTCGGGATGACTTCGCAAAGCCACGAGTTTTGTGCCGACGAGAACTACTAGATTCTCTAAAAGCACAACTAGAACAACAAGAGAAAAGAATGGAAACTAACCACCAAGAATCGGAATCGAATTCCGAGAAGGAAGGAGATGTGATCCGCTTCTTCTTCTTCTTGGTTGGCTTCTCCTTCTTCTTGATAGCTCACGGCAACCACCCTAGGGTGTGCTAGGGGCGCCGGCCCTAGGTGGGATGAAGGGGAGCCGGCCCTAATCCTATTAAGGGGCGCCAGCCCTAATGGGGAAGAGAGAAGAGAAGAGAAGAGAATAAGAGAGAGAGGGAGCTTCCAATCTATTGATAACTCAATTATCAATTAGGAATTAAAGGCTTGCCTTTGGTTCCTTATATAGTTGCTTCTCCCTTGCTAAGTCTCCTCTTTAACGGAATTTTACATAAGAAATTTATCCTATAAATTCTCTTATTAATTATTCCGTTTAAACCAAGTTTTATTATAACTAACTTTATAATAAAACAAATACCTTCTCTCCTTTTATTATGGAATAAATTTTATAAGAAATTTATAAACTTTCTTATTATGAAAAAATCAATTCATAATTGATTTTATAAAATTAAAATAAACCAATTCATGGATTATTTTAACTTCCATAAAAGAATAAATTTCTATAAATTTATTTATATAAATTTCTTTATACAAAATTATTTATCCATAATTTATAAAATAAATCGTGCTAGATCTATTTTATTAATTAAACCAAATAAAATGGTTTTCTCCCTTTAATGTGGCCGGCCAAACCAAAGAGGGTGGGCACCCTCTTTGGCCGGCCATTTCAAGCCCCACCAATCGCGAATTAAACTCATTTAATTCGCCCAACAAGCCTTCAAAAGACTTAGCCAATTTTAGCTTCCATTGCGCCTCTGATTAACTCAGATTCGACTTATTTCTCTTGATCGGAAAATCCAATTTTCAACTCGTTTTAAATCCCTCGGATTACTCATAGTGCGTGTGACTAAATAGGCTTTCGATTTATGTTGGCCGTCTATAATCAACTAATTATAGAACGATCATGAGTGGCACCTAGTACATCATGACCCCCAATTAATCGAAAGATCAACGGTTTGACCTCAGAAGTAATTCCGAAACCCTTCAGCAGCTCTAATGAATCGTGCCCCATTCCCTTCACCACCTTATACCCACTAGGTTCAGGACATGGTCTGTTTGTGTCAGTCCCCACTAGACTGACTACGTCACACCTAGCCCAAGTAGTGTCTTTCTCGTCCTTTGGATTTCTAATTACTCTCATGTATTTAAGAGACTCACACTCTAAACATGATATACTCTGGCCAGAGATTTTGAGTAACAATCCGACGATAGGCCTGGGTATACATCTCCTCTCAAGGAGTGGTGAATCCTTTGTAGGCTGTTCAAACATTTCGGGCACTTCGGCTCATACCCAATCATCCTGGGTCCACACTCCTTGGAGATGCTTGCTTAAGATGTTAAAGTATAAATCTCCATGACCAAGATGACTTGAACACCGCAAGTCAAAGGAACTTCGCACTTAAGCTGCAGTAAGAACTTCATTGACATATCTATATAGATAACCATATGAAGTTTTACAGCTAGTCACTCCAATGAACTAGTTCCCTTAACTAGCATCCATGTTTATCTCCGGACATCCCAATGTCACCAGCCAGTGAGAATCAGCTGATTAGAGAATAACCCATGCTAGTCTCAACAGAATTGATAGTGTCCGTTTTTATCAATTCATCGACTAGGGATATTTTCAATACTTCACATTTGCACATTTAGAGATAATCACAAGTTGTGATCCCATCACAAATTCTCTTATGCTGTGAGTTGTATTGCAGACATGCAGTAGATGAGTTTAAGATCCCAATCAAATACACAAACATGTATACTCAAATAGTGAATTATCATTTATTTAAAATAAATGTTTACAATCATAAGGCGATTGCCTTAGGACACTTCTCTCATATTACTAACAAACTCCCACTTGGCCTAATGCCAATCGCTACGGTATCCAATACCACAGGCTCTAACATGACCCTCAAACTTGCTTTGAGGCAAGGCCTTAGTTAAAGGATCCGCTATATTCCTTTCAGTGGGAACTCTCTCAATTTGTATGTCATTCCTACTTATAATCTCTCTGATCAGATGATAGCGTCGAAGCACGTGTTTGGATCGCTGATGAGACCTTGGTTCCTTCGCTTGTGCAATAGCTCCATTGTTGTCGTAGTTAACCGGCACTGCTTCATCAATGGTTGGAACCACACCAAGTTCTGAGACAAACTTCTTGATCCAAACTGCTTCCTTTGCTGCTTCCGAAGCTGCGATATATTCCGCTTCTGTGGTAGAATCCGCTACGGTGTCTTGTTTGGAACTTTTCCAACTTACTGCGCCTCCATTCAAAGTAAATACGTATCCAGACTGCGATTTGGAGTCATCCTTATCTGTCTGGAAACTGGCATCTGTATACCCACGTATTACCATATCTCCTTCTCCATATATTAGGAACACATCCTTAGTTCTTCTTAAGTACTTAAGGATTATCTTGACAGCCGCCCAATGATCCATCCCTGGATCAGATTGGTATCTGCTCGTGACACTCAGAGCATATGATACATCGGGCCTAGTACATAACATAGCATACATGATAGATCCTATCGCGATGCATAAGGTATCTTATTCATGCAAATCCTCTCGTCTTCTGTGCGCGGACACATAGACTTCGAAAGGTTGATCCCATGCCTGATGGGAAGGTAACCTTTCTTGTATTCCGACATGCTAAACCTTTTTAGCACTCGGTCTATATATGTAGACTACGAAAGACCAAGCAACCGTTTTGATCTATCTCTATAGATTCTAATCCCAAGGATATAGGTTGCTTCTCCCAGGTCTTTCATGGAGAAAGTTTTGGACAACCAAATTTTAACTGTCTGTAAAACTGATATATCGTTTCCTATAAGTAAATGTCATCGACATATAATACTAGGAATACGACTGCACTCCCACTAACCTTCTTGTACACACAAGTTCGTCAGGATTTGTGAGAAATCAAACTCTTTGATTGTCTCATCAAAACGGATGTTCCAGCTCCTAGATGCTTGCTTCAGTCCATATATGGATCGTCGAAGCTTGCATACTTTGGTTTTATCAACCGATGTGAAACCTTCAGGTTGTATCATGTATACATCCTCAAGCAGGTTTCCATTAAGGAAAGCTGTTTTCACATCCATTTGTCATATCTCATAATCATAATGAGCTGCTATGGCTAGGAGCATCCGAATGGATTTAAGCATAGCTACTGGCGAATAGGTTTCGTCATAATCAATTCCTTGTTTTTGACGGTATCCTTTTGCCACTAATCAAGCCTTAAAGGTAACAACATTACCTTCCATGTCGATTTTCTTCTTGAAAACCCACTTGCACCCTATGGGCTTAATCCCTTCAGGTGGGTTAACCAAGTCCCATACTTGATTTTCGTACATGGAATCCATTTCCGACTTCATGGCCTCAAGCCATTTGTCCATTTCTGAATTTTTCAGAACATCTTCATAACTGATAGGTTCATCATCGCTTATGAGCAACACGTCATTCGATTCGCTTATGAGAAATTCGTATCTCTCTGGAATATTGCGTGTCCTATCAGACCTACGAAGAGGTGGTGTCGTTTTAGGTTCAACTGATAGCTCATCATTATGAGGTATTGGTTGTGGGTCTAGACTAGGTGTCTCTGTAATGTCTATTGGAGTTTCTTGAACTTCATCAAGTTCAATGCCACTCCCACTGTTTTCTTGTAAAAGAAATTCTTTTTCTAGAAATACAGCATGCCTTGAAACAAACACCTTTTGTTCCAAGGGATGATAGAATTGGTAACCCTTCGTTTCCTTAGGGTATCCAATAAATAGACATTTATCAGACTTAGCATCCAATTTGTCTGATACAGTCCGCTTCACATAAGCGGGACAACCCCATATCTTAAGGTGAGTTAAGTGAGGTTTCTTACTATTCCATATCTCATATGGAGTAGTAGAGACTACCTTGGTCGGGACTCTGTTTAGCAAAGAAACAGCTGTCTTAAGTGCATAACCCCAAAAGGATTTTGGAAGAGTTGCATGATTCATCATAGACCTAACCATGTCCATCAAGGTTCGGTTACGCCTCTCAGATACACCATTATGCTGTGGTGTATACGGCGGAGTCCATTGAGACAATATCCCATTGTCCCTTAGATAATCTTGAAATTCTTGACTCAAGTATTCACCACCCCGATCGGATCGAAGTATTTAATACTTTTGCCAAGTTGTTTCTCTACTTCATTTCTGAACTCTTTGAATTTCTCAAAAGCTTCAGATTTGTGTTTCATCAAGAACACATACCCGAATCGTGAGTGATCATCGATAAAGGTAATGAAGTAGCTATAGCCTCCTTGTGCAAGAGTTGACATTGGTCCACATACATCAGTATGTATTAGACCAAGCAATTCTCCCACTGATTACCTTTCCAGAAAAGGGTAATTTGGTCATCTTGCCTTTTAAGCATGATTCGCATGTATCAAATGAACCGGGTTCAAATGATTCCAGAATTCCACATCGGTGTAATTCGGTCATGCGTTTCTTCTTACATGGCCAAGACGGCAATGTCAAGTGTAGGAGTCTATTCGATTATCTATTCGAGCACGTTTGTTGCTAACTTCAATATTGAAAACGTCACTGGATAAATCTAACGTGTAGATGCCATTGCACAAAGTTCCATTCCCATAAAGAACGTCATTTAAAGTTATGTAACAACAATTGTTACTAAAAGTTAAATGATAACCCTTTTCATTCAAACATGAAATAGATACAATGTTCTTTATTAACGAAGGAACGAAATAACAATTATCCAATTCTAAGACACGTCCAGTGGGAGCTTTAGCAAATATGTTCCGATGGCAAAGCAGCAATCTTTGCTCCATTTCCAACTCGCAAATCTGCTTCTCCTTTGACGAGTCTTCTTCTATTCCTTAGCCCCTGTATGTCATTACATATATGTGAGCTACACCCAGTATCAAGTACCCAGGTATTGAGGAAATAGAGTGACATTCAATAACGAAGATACCTGAAGAGGATGGGGCATCGGATGCCTTCTTCTTCAAGGACTCAAGATAAACCTTGCAGTTTCTTCGCCAGTGACCCTCCTTGCCACAATGATGGCAAGTTCCTTTTGGTTCTTTTCAGTCTTTGGCCTTTTCTTCTTCCTTGTTCTGTTCTTGGCCTTCCTCTTAGAACCTTTCTTCGAGGAACCAACTAACAGTACTGCCTTTTGATCCGGCTTTACAGAAGGCTCTACAGTCTTCAGCAGGTTGAGCAACTCAGGAATGGTGGTCTCTAGTTTGTTCATCCGATAGTTCATCACAAATTGTGAATAACTCTTGGGCAAACAACTCAGAATTAAGTCAATACTTAGTTCATGATCCATTGCAAAACCGAGTGCGCTCAGTCGCTCAATGTACCCCAACATCTTTAACACAAACTGCGAGGCAGAAGTGCCTTCCTGCATCTTAGTGGTGAAGAGGAGTCTGGAGACTCGAACCTTCGGATCTCGCCTGCTCTTCAAACAACTCATGAAGATGGAAATGATGGTATAAGCATCCATAGCTCATGTGCTTTTGCAGCTCAGGTACCATAGAGGCTAGCATGATGCAACTCGCAAGTTCAGAATCGGTCACATGTTTCTGATAGGCCAACAATTGGTCTGGAGTTGCATCTCTGGAGGATGGTGGGAAGTTGATCTTCAATGACATAAGCAAGCTTCTCTGCCTTGAGGACTATCCTTCAGGTTTCGAAGCCAGTCCATGAAGTTTGGCCCAGTAGTTTATTGGTGTCCAAAATGGAACGCAAGTTAGAGAAGACATGATCGAGTGATTATCCTAGAAATACAAATTGAGCTTATGTGAGAAGAATGATTAAAGAATGTATCAACATACATAAATAAAATCCTATTTATTTTTCAAATTGAATAACCCTTTTATCAATTCGGGAGATCGTAGGAACATCTCCAAATAGGTTGATATCCAACCATAGATAAGAACAACCATGGCTGTGGCCATCAAGTTTTCTTAGCTATGAAGGTAGGTAATTACCGATTACATATCACATATATGTAACTATCACTTTATGCTATCAACTAATTGAATGTTTGCATAAATCATTGGGTTGTTAACTCATTAACAAGTATGCATCATTATACATAGCACCCAACTGCACCTCTCTTTACATCGACCTTGGCTGTGGCACAACAAATCGATGCTCCAAGCTTAAGGCTGACCCATTAATCAAGAAATAGTTTTAATATGATTGGAGCTCATTCAACCGTTTAGTCAGGCTTGGATGTGTCCAACAACCAAAACTAAGGATTGACCTCTGACTCCAACTATATTATTCATAAACTAATTCCATGGTTTGAACATGTTGAGGTTCAAGCTGGGCATGGATGTGTCCATCAACCCAAACGAGAAATAAAACTCCAGTTCTAACCATATTAATGGAAGGTGTTAGCCTTAATATTTTGTAAGGGGTT
Organism: Boesenbergia rotunda; assembly: GCA_024364735.1. Taxonomy (NCBI): domain Eukaryota; kingdom Viridiplantae; phylum Streptophyta; class Magnoliopsida; order Zingiberales; family Zingiberaceae; genus Boesenbergia; species Boesenbergia rotunda. The sequence continues at coordinate 32,594 of JAGFNQ010001456.1, read as the reverse complement.
TTGGGTCTCATCTTTTCTAAGCACATTCATGACATATGATTATGTCATGACTAACGATTTCCTTAATAAAGTATGTATGTGACTTAATTTATCAAGTCTCATGAATTGAATTAGGAACCGGATTTCCTAATTCTAATTTCATACTATATTAAAGGAATTGTTTTGGGAAACAATTTCCTAAATTGTCATAATCAATTTCGGAAATAATATGTTTAAGACTTTGATTTCTCTAAATCAAATCTTATTAAATTAAGAGGCAATTCCCTTAATTCAACGACATATTATTTTCATGAAAATCTCATTTAAGAAAACTCTATAGGAAACCATTTTCCTAATTAATTTTGGAGACAACAATATGTAAGAGCATCACCTCTTAAACATATTTTATTCATGGATTTAATTAATTACAACAAATCGTTTTCTAAGGGTGGCTCCCCGAGGCTCAGATACCCAAAGAAAAGTAATTTGTTGTAAATCCAATTGGACGGCTCCCCGAGGCTCAATCCAAATCAAACATGACAATTTCAATTAAAATTGGGAAATTAAATTACAACAACTAACTTTAAATTGGACGGCTCCCCGAGGCTCAATCCAAAATAAAGAATTTTGTTGTCAATTTA
>JAGFNQ010001456.1:0-20833 GCA_024364735.1 Boesenbergia rotunda | reverse complement strand
ATTTTATATAAAGAAATTTTATAAAGAGATTTATTTTCATGGAAATTAAAATAAACCTTGGATTGGGTTTATTTTATTTTATAAAATCAATTATGAATTGATTTTTTCATGATAAAAAAAATTTATATAATAAATTTCTTATGAAAATTTATTCCATAATAAAAGGGGAGATGTGTTTGTTTTATTATAAATTTAGTTATAATAAAACAAGGCATAACAGAATAATTCATAGGAAAATTTATAAGATAAATTTCTTATGAAAATTTATTCCGTTAAAGGGGAGACTTGGCAATGGAGAGGCTACTATATAAAGGAACCAAGGCAAGGCTTGAATTCCAATCAAGAGATAAAGAAGTAAGCTCTCTCTCTCTCTCCTTCTCTCCCTCTCCCTCCTCTAGGGCCGGCGCCCTCTTCATCCTCTAGGGCCGGCGCACCTCCTAGGGTTACCGTGAGCCTCCTCCACCAAGAAGGTGCCAAAGAAGAAGAAGAAGCGGGTCGCAACTCCTTCCTTCCCCCGGATCTTGATTCCGTTACTTGGTGGTTAGTCTTCCATCTCTCTCTCTTGATATTCTTGTCGTGCCTTTGGAGAATCTAGTAGTTCTTGTCGGCACGAAACTCGTGACTTTGCGAAGTCATCCCGAAGAGATCTCGGTGTGGACGTGAATAGAGGCGGAGCTTCCAAGGGACGCTATGGTTGGATCTCGTCCCTTTCTACGAGTTACGCGAGGTATTAAGTAAATTAGTTTACTTTCTGTAAAATTTTAAATGTATGATCATGTCTCCACAACTTAAGGTTGCATGCTAGATACGTGGTTAAAATAATTTAAGAAATTATTTATGCTAAACCTTCCGCTGCACGTAATTAAATTTTAAAATTACAAACCCGTATCCATGTCAACATGCACCCGGTCCCAACAGTGGTATCAGAGTCGGTTTGTGTTCGACATAATCATATAATTGTTTTACGGAAAACTTTGTCATGATCTCAATTTTAGAAAATTTTCTAATTATGGAATCTTTTCAATTATGATAAATTTTAGATTTAGGAATTTCAATGTTTGGAAATCCTCATGAAATTTCGCAAACTTTTGAAATATCCTAGTTTCTGAAATTTTATGATAATTATGAAAACTTCCCATTTTTGGAAACTTTCCAATTTTGGAAATTTCCTATTTTAGAAAATTTTCTAATTTTGGAAATATGTAAGTTTTCTTTGTACCAGAAACTTACAAATATTCTGAAATCCTATTATGAAATCTCACAATTTTGGGCACTTTCTTTCAAGAAAGTCTAGACAAAATTATGGATCATTAATTGACAATTAAAATTTGAATTGGTTTTAAATTATTAATAAAATTCTTTATTTTGGATTGAGTCTCGGGGAGCCGTCCAATTTAAAGTTAGTTGTTGTAATTTAATTTCACATTTTGAATAAAATTGTCATGTTTAATTTGGTTACGCCTCGGGGAGCGGACCAAATTGGATTTACGATAAATTTCTTTTCTTTGGGTATCTGAGCCTCGGGGAGCCACCCTTAGAAAATAATTTGTTGTAATTAATTAATCCATAAATAAAATATGTGATCAAATCTTGGAAATTTAGTATAATTTCCTGATTTGATTTAAGAGATGATGCTCTTACATATTGTTGTCTCCAAAATTAATTAGGAAAATGATTTCCTATAGAGTTTTCTTAAATAAGATTTTCATGAAAATAATATGTGGTTGAATTAAGGGAATCTGTCTCTTAATTTAATAAGATTTGATTTAGAGAAATCAAAGTCTTAAACATATTATTTCCGAAATTGATTATGACAATTTAGGAAATTGTTTCCCAAAACAATTCCTTCAATAAAGTATGAAATTGGGATTAGGAAATCCGGTTCGTAATCCAATTAATGAGACTTGATAAATTAAGTCACATACATACTTTATCAAGGAAATCGTTAGTCATGACATAATTATATGTCATGAATGTGCTTTGAAAAGAAAGGATGAGACCCAAAACCCCTTACAAAATATTAAGGGTAATACCTTCCATTAATATGGTTAGAACCGGAGTTTTGTTTCTCGTTTGGGTTGATGGACACATCCATGCCCGGCTTGAACCTCAACATGTACAAACCATGGAATTAGTTTATGAATAATATAGTTGGAGTTAGAGGTCAATCCTTAGTTTTGGTTGTTGGACACATCCAAGCCTGACTAAACGGTTGAATGAGCTCCAACCATATTAAAACTATTTCTTGATTAATGGGTCAGCCTTAAGCTTGGAGCATCGATTTGTTGTGCCACAGCCAAGGTCGATGTAAAGAGAGGTGCAGTTGGGTGCTATGTATATTGTTGCATACTTGTTAATGAGTTAACAACCCAATGATTTATGCAAACATTCAATTAGTTGATAGCATACAGTGATGTTACATATATATGATATGTAATCGGTATAATTACCTACCTTCATAGCTAAGAATAACTTGATGGCCACAGCCATGGTTGTTCTTATCTATGGTTGGATATCAACCTATTTGGAGGTGTTCCTATGATCTCCCGAATTGATAAAAACGGTTATTCAATTCGAAAAATAAATAGAATTTAATTAATGTATGTTGATGCATTCTTTATCATTCTTCTCACATAAGCTCAATTTGTATTTCTAGGATAATCACTCGATCATGTCTTCTCTGAATTTGCGTTCCATTTTGGACACCAATAAACTGACTGGGCCAAACTTCATGGACTGGCTTCGAAACCTGAGGATAGTCCTCAAGGCAGAGAAGCTTGCTTATGTCCTTGAAGATCAACTTCCCAACCATCCTCCAGAAGATGCAACTCCAGACCAGTTAGTGGCCTATCAGAAACATGTGACCGATTCTGAACTTGCGAGTTGCATCATGCTAGCCTCTATGGTACCTGAGCTGCAAAAGCAGCATGAGCATATGGATGCTTATACCATCATCTTCCATCTTCATGAGTTATTTGAAGAGTAGGTGAGATCCGAAAGGTTCGAAGTCTCCAGACTCCTCTTCACCTCTAAGATGCAGGAAGGCACTTCTGCCTCACAGTTTGTGTTAAAGATGTTGGGGGTACATTGAGCGACTGAGCACACTCGGTTTTGCAATGGATCATGAACTAAGTATTGACTTAATTCTGCATTGTTTGCCCAAAAGTTATTCACAATTTGTGATGAACTATCGGATGAACAAGCTGGAGACTACCATTCCTGAGTTGCTCAACCTGCTGAAGACTATAGAGTCTTCTGTAAAGCAAGATCAGAAGACGGTACTGTTAGTTGGTTCCTCGAAGAAAGGTTCTAAAAGGAAGGCCAAAGAACAGAATAAAGGAAAGAAGAAAAAGGCCAAAAAGATTGAAAAGACACCAAAAGGCACTTGCCATCATTGTGGCAAGGAGGGTCACTGGCGAAGAAACTGCAAGGTTTATCTTGAGTCTTTGAAGAAGAAGGCATCCGATGCCACATCCTCTTCAGGTATCTTCGTTATTGAATGTCACTCTATTTCCTCAGATACCTGGGTACTTGATACTGGGTGTAGCTCACATATATGTAATGACATACAGGGGCTAAGGAATAGAAGAAGACTCGTCAAGGGAGAAATGAATCTGCGAGTTGGAAATGGAGCAAAGATTGCTGCTGTTGCCATCGGAACATATTTGCTAAAGCTCCCTACTGGACGTGTCTTAGAATTGGATAATTGTTATTTTGTTCCTTCGTTAATAAAGAACATTGTATCTATTTCGTGTTTAAATGAAAAGGGTTATCATTTAACTTTTAGTAACAATTGTTGTTACATAACTTTAAATGGCATTCTTTATGGGACCGGAACTTTGTGCAATGGTATCTACACGTTAGATTTATCCGGTGACATTTTCAATATCGAAGTCAGCAACAAACGTACTCGAATAGATAATCGAATAGACTCCTACACATGGCATTGTCGTCTTGGCCATGTAAGTAAGAAACGCATGACTGAATTACACCAATGTAGAATTCTAGAATCATTTGAACCCGGTTCATTTGATACATGCGAATGATGCTTAAAATGCAAGATGACCAAATTACCCTTTTCCGGAAAAGGTAATCCAGTGGGGGAATTGCTTGGTCTAATACATACTGATGTATGTGGACCAATGTCAACTCTTGCACAAGGAGGCTATAGCTACTTCATCACCTTTATCGATGATCACTCACGATTCGGGTATGTGTTATTGATGAAACACAAATCTGAAGCTTTTGAGAAATTCAAAGAATTTAGAAATGAAGTAGAGAAACAGCTTGGCAAAAGTATTAAGATACTTCGATCCGATCGGGGTGGTGAATACTTGAGTCAAGAGTTTCAAGATTATCTTAGGGACAATTGGATATTGTCTCAATGCACTCAGCCGTATACACCACAGCATAATGGTGTATCTGAAAGGCGTAACCGAACCTTGATGGACCTGGTTAGATCCATGATGAACCATGCAACTCTTCCAAAATTCTTTTGGGGCTATGCACTTGAGACAGCTATTTACTTGCTAAACAGAGTCCCGACCAAGGTAGTCTCTACTACTCCATATGAGATATGGAATAGTAAGAAAGCTCACTTAACTCACCTTAAGATATGGGGTTGTCCTGCTTATGTGAAGTGGACTGTATCAGACAAATTGGATGCTAAGTCTGATAAATGTCTATTTATTGGATACCCTAAGGAAACGAAGGGTTACCAATTCTATCATCCCTTGGAGCAAAAGGTGTTTGTTTCAAGGCATGCTGTATTTCTGGAAAAAGAATTTCTTTTACAAGAAAATAGTGAGAGTGGCATTGAACTTGATGAAGTTCAAGAAACTCCAATAGACATTACAGAGACACCTAGTCTAGACCCACAACCGATAACTCATAGTGATGAGCTATCAGTTGATCCTAAAACAACACCACCTCTTCATAGGTCTGATAGGACATGTAATATTCCAGAGTAATAGGGATTTCTCATAAGTGAATCGAACGACGTGTTACTCATAAGCGATGACGAACCTGTTAATAATATGAGAGAAGTGTCCTAAGGCAATCGCCTTATGATTGTAAACATTTATTTTAATAAATGAAAATTCACTATTTGAGTATACATGTTTGTGTATTTGATTGGGATCTTAAACTCAGTTACTGAATGTCCGCAATACAATTCACAGCATGAGAGAATTTGTGATGAATTCACAACTAGTGATTATCTCTACATGTGCAATTGTGAAGTATTGAAATTGTCCCTAGTCGATGAATTGATAAACACGGACACTATCAATTCTGTTGAGACTAGCATGGGTTATTCTCTATTCAGCTGATTCTCACTGGCTGGTGACATTGGGATGTCCGGAGATAAACATGGATGCTAGTTAAGGGAACTAGTTCATTGGAGTGACTGGCTGTAAAACTTCACATGGTAGTCTACATATAGACATGTCAGTGAAGTTCTTACCGCAGCTTAAGTGCGATGTTCCTTTGACTTGCGGTGTTCAAGTCATCTTGGTCATGGAGACTTATACTTTAACATCTTAAGCAAGATCTCCAAGGAGGTGTGGACCCAGGATGATTGGGTATAAGCCGAAGTGCCCGAAGATGTTTGAACAACCTACAAAGAATTCACCACTCCTTGCGAGGAGATGTATACCCAGGCCTATCGTCGGATTGTTACTCAAAGCCTCTAGCCAGAGCATGTCATGTTTAGAGTATGAGTCTCTTAAATACATGAGAGTAATTAGAAATCCAAAGGACGAGAGAACGTTACTTGGGCTAGGTGTGACGTAGTCAGCCTAGTGGGGACTGACACACACACACCATGTCCTGAACCAAGTGGATATAAGATGGTGAAGGGAATGAGACACGATTCATTAGAGCTGCTCAAGGGTTTCAGAATCATTTCTGAGGTCAACCGTTGATCTTTCGATTTATTGGGGGTCATGATGTACTACTAGGTGACACTCATGATCGTTCTATAATTGGTTGATTATAGAAGGCCAACATAAATCGAAAGCCTATTTAGTCACACGTACTACGAGTAATCCGAGGGATTTAAAACGAGTTGAAAATTGAATTTTTCAATCAAGAGAAATAAGTCGGATCTGAATTAATCAGAGGCGCGACGGAAGCTTAAAATGACTAAGTTTTTTGAAGGCTTATTGGGCGAATTAAATGAGTTTAATTCGCGAGGGATTTGGCTTGGTGTGGCCGGCCAAAGAGGGTGCCCACCCTCTTTGGTTTGGCCGGCCACTACAAGGAGAGAAAACTAATTTATTTGGTTTAATTATAAAATAAATCAAGCGCGATTTGTTTTATAAAATTATGGATAAATAAATTTATATAAAGAAATTTATGTAAAGAAATTTATTTTCATGGAGATTAAAATAAACTTTAAATGGTTTATTTTATTTTATAAAATCAATTGTGAATTGATTTTTCCATGATAAGAAAAATTTACATATTAAATTTCTTGTAAAATTTTATTCCATAATAAAAGGAGAGATGTATTTGTTTTATTATAAAGTTAGTTATAATAAAACTTGGCATAAACGGAATAATTCATAAGAAAATTTATAGGATAAATTTCTTATGAAAAATTCCATTAAAGGGGAGACTTGGCAAGGGAGAGGCTACTATATAAAGGAACCAAGGCTAGGCTTGAATTCCTCAATTGAGTAATCAAGAGATTAAGTAGCTCTCCCTCTCTCTCTCTCTCTAATTTTCTCTCTCTCTCTCTAGGGCCGACGCCCCTTCTCTCTCTAGGGCCAGCTCTCTCTCCTCCCCTAGGGCCGGTGCACATACCTAGGGTGGCCGTGAGCTTCCTCCACCAAGAAGGTGCCGAAGAAGACCCGGAATTTTGATTCCGTTACTTGGTGGTTAGTTTTCATCTTTCCCTCTTGATATTCTAGTTGTGCTTTTGGAGAATCTAGTAGTTCTCGTCGGCACAAAACTCGTAGCTTTGCGAAGTCATCCCGAAGAGAACTCGGCGTGGACGCGAATAGAGGCGGAGCTTCCAAGGGACGCTACGGTTGGATCTCGTCCCTTACTTCGAGTTACGCGAGGTAATGAGTAAATTAGTTTACTTTCTACAAAATTTTAATTTATGATCATGTCCACACATCATAAGGTCGCATGCTAGATACGTGGTTAAAAATAATTTAAGAAATTATTTATGCTAATTCTTCCGCTGCACGTAAATATTTTAAAATTTACGAACCCGTATCCTTGTCAACATGCACCCGGTCCCAACAGAACTTATCAGTTATGAAGATGTTCTGAAAAGTTCAGAAAGGGACAAATGGCTTAAAGCCATGAAGTCGGAAATGGATTCCGTGTACGAAAATCAAGTATGGGACTTGGTTAACCCACCTGAAGGGATTAAGCCCATAGGGTGCAAGTGGGTTTTCAAGAAGAAAACCGACATGGAAGGTAATGTAGTTACCTTTAAGGCTAGATTAGTGGCAAAAGGATATCGTCAGAAACAAGGAATTGATTATGATGAAACCTATTCGCCAGTAGCTATGCTTAAATCCATTCGGATCCTCCTGGCCATAGCAGCTCATCATGATTGAGAGATATGGCAAATGGATGTGAAAATAGCTTTCCTTAATGGAAACCTACTTGAGGATGTATACATGATACAACCTGAAGGTTTCACATCGGTTGATAAAACCAAAATATGCAAGCTTCGACGATCCATATATGGACTGAAGCAAGCATCCAGGAGCTGGAACATCCTTTTTGATGAGATAATCAAAGAGTTTAATTTCTCACAAAATCCTGACGAACCCTGTGTGAACAAGAAGGTTAGTGGGAGTGCAGTCGTATTCCTAGTGCTATATGTCAATGACATATTGCTTATAGGAAACGATATATTAGTCTTACAATCAGTTATAATTTGGTTGTCCAAAACTTTCTCCATGAAAGACCTGGGAGAAGCAACCTATATCCTTGGGATTAGAATCTATAGAGATAGATCAAAACGGTTGCTTGGTCTTTCGCAGTCTACATATATAGACCGAGTGCTAAAAAGGTTTAGTATGTCGGAATCCAAGAAAGGTTACCTTCCCATCAGGCATGGGATCAACCTTTCAAAGTCTATGTGTCCGCGCACAGAAGACGAGAGGATTTGCATGAATAAGATTCCTTATGCATCCGCGATAGGATCTATCATGTATGCCATGTTATGTACTAGGCCCAATGTATCGTATGCTCTGAGCGTCACGAGCAGATACCAGTCTGATCCAGGAATGGATCATTGGGCGGCTGTCAAAACAATCCTTAAGTACTTAAGAAGAACTAAGGATGTGTTCCTAATATATGGAGAAGGAGATATGGTAATACGTGGGTATACAGATGCCAGTTTCCAGACAGATAAGGATGACTCCAAATCTCAGTCTGGATACGTAATTACTTTGAATGGAGGCGCAATAAGTTGGAAAAGTTCCAAGCAAGACACTGTAGCGGATTCTACCACGGAAGCGGAATATATCGCGGCTTCGGAAGCAGCAAAAGAAGCAGTCTGGATCAAGAAGTTTGTCTCAGAACTTGGTGTGGTTCCAACCATTGATGAAGCAATACCGGTTTACTGTGACAACAATGGAGCTATTGCACAAGCAAAGGAACCAAGGTCTCATCAGCGATCCAAACACGTGCTTCGCCGCTATCATCTGATCAGAGAGATTATAAGTAGGAATGACATACAAATTGAGAAAATTCCCACTGAAAGGAATTTAGCGGATCCTTTAACTAAGGCCTTGCCTCAAAGCAAGTTTGAGGGTCATGTTAGAGCCTGTGGTATTGGATACCGTAGCGATTGGCATTAGGCCAAGTGGGAGTTTGTTAGTAATATGAGAGAAGTGAACTAAGGCAATCGCCTTATGATTGTAATCATTTACTTTAATAAATGAATATTCACTATTTGAGTATACATGTTCATGTATTTGATTGAGATCTTGAACTCATTTACTGAATGTCCGCAATACAATTCACAGCATGAAAGAATTTGTGATAAATTCACAACTAGTGATTTTCTCTACATGTACAATTGTGAAGTATTGTAATTGTCCCTAGTCGATGAATTGATAAATACGGACACTATCAATTCTGTTGAGACTAGCATGGGTTATTCTCTAATCAGCTGATTCTCACTGGCTGGTGACATTGGGATGTCCAGAGATAAACATGGATGCTAGTTAAGGGAACTAGTTCATTGGAGTGACTGGCTGTAAAACGTCATATGGGAATCTACATGTAGATATGTCAATGAAGTTCTTACTGCAGCTTAAGTGCGATGTTCCTTTGACTTGCGGTGTTCAAGTCATCTTGGTCACGGAGACTTATACTTTGACATCTTAAGCAAGCATCTCTAAGGAGGTGTGGACCCAGGATGATTGGGTATAAGCCGAAGTGCCCGAAGATGTTTGAACAGCCTACAAAGGATTCACTACTCCTTGCGAGGAGATGTACACCCAAGGCCTATCGTCGGATTGTTACTCGAAGCCTCTGGCCAGAGCATAACATGTTCCGAGTATGAATCTCTAGGAAACATGAGAGTAATTAGAATCTGTTGGACGAGAAAGACATTACTTGGGCTAGGTGTGACGTAATCAGCCTAGTGGGGACTGACACATAAAGACCGTGTCCTGAACCAAGTGGGTATAAGATGGTGAAGGGAATGAGTCACGACTCATTATAGCTGCTGAAGGGTTTCAAAATTATTTCTGAAGTCAACCGTTGATCTTTCGATTAATTGGGGATCATGATGTACTACTAGGTGCCACTCATGATCGTTCTATAATTGGTTAATTATAGACGGCCAACATAAATCGAAAGCCTATTTAGTCACACACACTACGAGTAATCCGTGGGATTTAAAACGAGTTAAAAATTAGATTTTCCGATCAAGAGAAATAAGTCAAATCTGAATTAATCAGAGGCGCATCGGAAGCTTAAAATGGCTAAGTCTTTTAAAGGCTTATTGGACGAATTAAATGAGTTTAATTCGCGAGGAGACGGCTTGGTTTGGCCGGCCAAAGAGGGTCCCCACCCTCTTTGGTTTGGCCGACCAGAACAAGGAGGGAAACCAATTTATTTGGTTTAAATTATAAAATAAATCAAGCGCGATTTGTTTTATAAAATTATGGATAAATAAATTTATATAAAGAAATTTATATAAAGAAATTTATATAAAGAAATTTATTTTCATGGAAATTAAAATAAATCTTGGATTGGTTTATTTTATTTTATAAAATCAATTATGAATTGATTTTTTCATGATAAGAAAAATTTATATACTAAATTTCTTGTGAAAATTTATTCCATACTAAAAGGGGAGATGTGTTTGTTTTATTATAAATTTAGTTATAATAAAACAAGGCATAACGGAATAATTCATAGGAAAATTTATAAGATAAATTTCTTATGAAAATTTATTCCGTTAAAGGGGAGACTTGGTAATGGAGAGGCTACTATATAAAGGAACCAAGGCAAGGCTTGAATTCCAATCAAGAGATAAAGAAGCAAGCTCTCTCTCTCTCTCCTTCTCTCCCTCTCCCTCCTCTAGGGCCGGCGCCCTCTTCATCCTCTAGGGTCGGCGCCCTCTCCATCCTCTAGGGCCGGCGCACCTCCTAGGGTTACCGTGAGCCTCCTCCACCAAGAAGGTGCCAAAGAAGAAGAAGAAGCGGGTCGCAACTCCTTCCTTCCCCCGGATCTTGATTCCGTTACTTGGTGGTTAGTCTTCCAACTCCCTCTCTTGATATTCTTGTCGTGCCTTTGGAGAATCTAGTAGTTCTTGTCGGCACGAAACTCGTGACTTTGCGAAGTCATCCCGAAGAGAACTCGGCGTGGACGTGAATAGTGGCGGAGCTTCCAAGGGACGCTACGGTTGGATCTCGTCCCTTTCTACGAGTTACGCGAGGTATTAAGTAAATTAGTTTACTTTCTGCAAAATTTTAAATGTATGATCATGTCTCCACAACTTAAGGTTGCATGCTAGATACGTGGTTAAAATAATTTAAAAAATTATTTATGCTAAACCTTCCGCTGCACGTAATTAAATTTTAAAATTACGAACCCGTATCCATGTCAACATGCACCCGATCCCAACACTTCGCTAGGACTTTGTATCCTGACAGTCCTTCGCCAGGTGCCTAGCAGCCCTTCGCTAGGACTTTGTATCCTGGCAGTCCTTCGCCAGGTGCCTAGCAGCCCTTCGCTAGGACTTTGTATCCTGGCAGTCCTTCGCCAGGTGCCTAGCAGCCCTTCGCTAGGACTTTTCCTGCACACTCGAGTAACAACATTAGATTATAAATAATACTTAACTTTGAACCTTTTGCCAATATCAAAACAAGGTTCGATATGGTGCTTCCTGCACCAACAGTTTCCTTGATGTCTAGGACTGATGTTAGACCACTAAAGACTCCTAGGGTTCAAAGGAAAGTGGTCAAGACATGGGTGTCTAAGTCTTGCATAGTAGGTACTTTAGGTCCCAAGATTTGGGTACCTAAATCCTCTATTTTTCGTATTGTGTAGGTCATGATTGAGTGGAGCATCTATCAACTTGGTTCGTTGATAGTGGGTTCTCCAAACATACGACCGGTGATAGATCTTTATTCACTACCCTTCAAAGAAAAAGTAGAGGTAATATTTCCTTTGGTAACAATGGTAGTCTTAAGGTTATAGGAATAGGAGACATTCAAATATTCGAATGTCTTAGGATTAAGAATGTCCTTCTAGTCAAGGGGATGACATTTAATCTCCTAAGTGTCAGTCAATTGTGTGATGCGGGTTACACAATTGATTTTCAATCATGTCAATGTCTAGTTAGACAACATGACACATTTGACACGGTACTAGTAGGCACAAGGATAGATAACATTTATCAAGTTTCTTTTAAATGTGCTACTAATGCTTTTGTTAAGTATTTCATGTCAAGAGAAGATGAGTCCACCCTTTGGCACCGGAGACTAGCACACGTGAACATGAAGAATATCCGAAAATTGGCCAACAAGGAACTAGTTCGTGGCTTACCAAGCATCAAGTATGAAAAGGACAAACTTTGTGATGCATGTCAAATTGGTAAGCAAACAAAATCTGTACATAAAGGTAAAAGCACTGTAAGTACTTCTACCACTTTAGATTTACTTCAAATAGACTTGTTTGATTGTAGCACAATTATATCCTTGAATGGTAGTAGATATTGTTTTGTGATCATTGATGATTTTACTAGATATACATGGACCTATTTTCTAAAATATAAGGACCAAACCTTAGATGTTTTTATTTCATTTTGTAGAAGAGTTGAAAATGAAAAATCATCAACAATTAAAACAATTAGGAGTGATCATGGAGGCGAATTTCAAAATCAAAGATTTTTAGAGTGTTGTCAAGAGAGAGGGTATTGACACGAGTTCTCTACTCCTAGAACACCTCAATAAAATGGTGTTGTAGAGAGGAAGAACCGGGTCTTACAAGAGGCTGCACGAAGCATGCTCAATGAGTGCTCTTTACCGAGCTACTTATGGGCTGAAGCTGTGAACACAACATGCTACGTGCAAAACCGAGTCCTCATACATAGATTTCTAGGGAAGACTCCTCATGATCTCTGGTTTGGAAAACCACTTACAGTTAAACATCTGAAGGTATTTGGTTGTAAGGTATTTGGTTGTAAGGTGTTTATTCTATCAAGAAAAATAGTTATCCTGAAAAGTTGAATTGGTATTTTAAAAACCATAAAGGCCAATTTCAAAAGGTGCCAAACAATTACATTCCATCCAAATTTTTAATTAATCCTGTCGATAGAAATCTATTTTGGATACCAAAATCAATTTGAATTAGTTTTCTACTACTGCATAATTTTTCTTGCAAAATTAGAAATAGATTAACACATTTTATGATTAAGTTTCTTTTGAAATTTTTTTTTCCTAGACTTTCTTACAAAATTCAATTTCTATTTTTTCTTGATACAAGAGTATCTTATTTGTTTACTGTGAAATTCTGGAAATTTTTTTGATAAATTTTGAATTTCTATTATTTTTCATTTGAAAAGTAAACTTTTAACTTTAAAAATAGAAAATTAATTTATTTTGCAAGAATCAATTTGTTTGAGATCTACACATAGTAAATTAAACTTGAGATCTAATCATATTTTTTTCCTTTCCCTATTTTTTGTGCCCCATTTTTGCTGTGATCAAAGGGGGAGAGTAGCTTAAGTTTAGGGGGAGGTTGTGGTTATTGATTTCAATATTTTTTCCCATGCTTAACTGCTTAATTTAGTTTTACTAAATTACTTATTTTTTGGTTTAACCCTAATTGAACTTGGATTGATGCACATCAAAAAGGGGGAGATTGTTGGTACCCCGGTTGGTTTTGATGTGATCAACCAAGTTAGGTTAGGTCCTGTTGGTTTTAATCCCTCTGCTAAGTGTGCAGGAGCTTAGGTACGGAGGAAGTCGAGCGTAAGACGTGGAGGACGAGAAGGATTGCGCGGAAAGCGAGCCGACGGGCTCGGTGCAATCCGAGGGACGCGGAAGCTGCGGAAGAGTACGCCGGTGGAACGAGAAGGACGTGCGCGACGTCCGAGAGACGAGAAGCCTGGCGGAAGCACGTTCGAGGGGCAAAAGGCCAGAGTCGGGTTCGGGTGAACCTAACTCCGGTTGACCGGAAATCACCCAATCGACGGTTTGACAAAAAGTCACTAAGTTGACTTTTAGCAAGTCAACATTTGACTTGCAATTAAAATAAAGTTTTAATTATATTAAAACTTTATTTAAAGTTTCAATTTAATTAAAGTTTTAATTATATTAAAACTTTAATTAAAATTTCAATTTAATTAAAGTTTTTTTAAGTAATCTTTATTTTAATTAAAACTGTTTTGTGCATGGCTACAGTTGGGATAGTCAAAGATTTAATCGGACTCACGCCGATTCAATCGGATTAAAGAAGCAATCGGATTAAAGACTTTATCAAAGGAGCTGATCGGATTAAAGACTTTATCAAAGGGGCCGATCGGATTAAAGACTTTTTCAAAGGAGCCGATTAATTATCTCTTTTAATTAGAGTTCAAAATTTGGTTGAGATAATCTTAGATCTACGATCAAGATCCAACTCAATCTTGTATTAACGATCAAGATCATATCACTCAACCTATAAATAGGCTTAGAGATTTAGATTAATCAATTGAGTTGTAAACTGTCTTTCTCTCTAAGCTTTCTCTGTGCTACAACTGTAAAGGCTTCTCCGCCTTAAGGAGTTTCTGTTTGAGCATCAACTGCCTTAGAAGCAACGACTTTGTTGCAACCAAGTTTATTTTTTTAAAGACGAGTGTTAGTGCTTATTTTTAATAAACCGTCTATTCACCCCCCTCTAGCCGGTCGACCCGATCCTACAGATGTGATGCCCTATATGGTTCTAGAACGATAAGGAATGTTTATGACTAAGTATGCAAATACGAAATTATGGAACCATGTTTTTACCTGGGAATGGAAACTTAGGGTAGTACCTTACCTTACCTTATAATGAAAAAAATGATACAAATGCATGTATATACATGAAAATGATGAAAATGATAAATGATCTTATACTAGCTTATTGTTGTAATATGAAAATAGCATGGCTAGAAGAAGTACTAGAATTAATGATACCGTACCTCAGCATGACCTGACGCACCTAGTGACAGAACTCCAGCGTCAGCTCACCGAGCAGCAGCAGACCATCAACACCTTGATGAATCAACAAGCAAATACTACCGTTCCATCTGCTAACCAGACGGTGATACCTGTAGTGCCTCCGACTCCGCCAGCACCCCCGACCGGAAGCTTACTTAATCCAGTGGCAGAGACTGAAGCCGGAAACTTTTACAGGTGCTTGCGAACCGTGGGATGCTCAGGCCTGGCTCAAGACGGTAGAGAGTACTATGGAGCTGCTGGACTGGCCGGAGCACGAGAAGATCAAGTGTGCGTCATTCTGCCTTTCTGGCGATGCCAGAATGTGGTGGGAAAGAGTCAAGGCCAAGAGACCCGTGAACCAGATGAAATGGACAGACTTCGAATCAGAATTTTACGAGGAGTTCTTCCACATGCGGGTCACCAACAAACACTACGACGAGTTTACAGAATTCCGTCAAGGCGATCTGTCAGTCAGTGAAGCTGTCAAGAGATTCAACAGGCTGGCTCGCCTATGTCCCGAGTTGGTCAAGACGGAGAAAGAAAAGGTCCGCCTGATGCTGAAAATGTTGCAGTCCGAGATAGCTCTGAACGTGGCCGGCAGAGTTAACCGACCGCAGAGGAGCTATTCAGTATCGCCTTGATCACCGAGCACTATCTGAATAGTATTAATCAGCAGAAGGAGATGCCGACAGAGAACAAGAACCAAGCCAATTCAGGAGGTCATCACACGGGCACCAGCTAGAAAGGGAACCGCAACGACAAAAAGAAATGGAACAATCCTAAAGGCGGTCCAGCGAACAAGAAGCCCAAGTACAACCTGTGCGCGAAATGTGGAAATATGCATCTTGGAGAATGTCGTAGAGGTACAAATAAATGCTACACCTGCGGATTGGAAGGACACAAGGCCATCGACTGTCCTATTAAGCCTCAGGCACCACCTCAACAGCTGATCCAGCACCAGGGTGCCCCTGCCCAACTATCCAAGCTGCACTGGAAGGTCCTCAGATAAGTCAAGGCAGATTGGAAGCCCCGCCAGTTACGACGAACGCCAGGGTTTTCTCACTTACCAAGGAGGATGCAGCGAATGTTTCGACAGTTGTTACAGGTCAGATCTTTATTTACAGTCAACATGCTACTGCATTATTTGACATTGGAGCAACGCATTCGTTTATTTCCATGCCTTACTCTAAGAAGATAGACATACCTCCACATGTTCTAGACTGTAAATTTCTAACAACCCTGCCTTCGGAAGAAACAATGGCATCCACCCATGTGTTGCGTGCAGCACTAATCAGAATCGTAGCACCTATGACGGTTCTCACCAGGAAGAACTAGAAGTACGTATGGACAGAAGAATGCGAGAGGAGTTTCTTGGAGATGAAAAGGAGACCTACAAGTGCTCCAATCCTTACTCTTACCGAAGATGACAAGAGCTTCGACATGTACAGTGATGCCTCCAAACTGGGACTCGGAGCTGTACTTATGCAGGGTGGTAAAGTTATTGCCTATGCCTCCA
The DNA here is from genome assembly GCA_024364735.1 of Boesenbergia rotunda. Lineage (NCBI taxonomy): Eukaryota > Viridiplantae > Streptophyta > Magnoliopsida > Zingiberales > Zingiberaceae > Boesenbergia > Boesenbergia rotunda. Next base: position 4,645 of record JAGFNQ010001456.1, on the reverse strand, counting down.
GGCAACTCAAAGAACATGAAAGGAACTATCCCACTCACGATTTAGAGTTAGTAGCCGTGGTCTTTGCTCTGAAGGTATGGAGACACTATCTATACGGAGCACAATGCAAGATATATACAGATCACCAGAGTCTGCAATATTTCTTCACTCAGAAGGACCTTAACATGCGACAACGCAGATGGCTCAAACTAGTAAAGGACTATGACTGCGAGATCTTTTATCATCCAGGCAAGGCGAACAAAGTGGCTGATGCACTCAGCATGAAGTCCAGTGCCGCCTTGATGTCCTTATTAGTATTATCTCGACCGCTGGAAAAGGAAATTGTGAACTACGGAATCAAGATTATTTCCGGACGACTTTCGACCATGGCAATCGTACCGGTACTATTCGATAACATACTAGACAAGTAGAATGATGATCCAAGCCTCTAAAAGATCAAGCAGGATATTCTAGAAGGAAAAGGCGATGATTTTCATATCGCCGATAACGGAGTAGTATACCTTAGGGATCGTCTATGTATCCCTAATGATCCGGAGCTACGCAAGAAGGTACTGGAGGAGGATCACGGAACCCCTTATTCTATGCACACGGGATCTACCAAGATGTATCAAGATCTAAAAATGAGATTTTAGTGGCTCGGTATGAAGAGGGACGTAGCTCAGCATGTCAGTACCTGCCTGACCTGCCAGCAAGTTAAAGCAGAGCACCAGAGACCCGGAGGAGTTCTGCAACCGATCCAAATTTGGGAGTGGAAATGGGAAGACATCTCTATGGATTTCATCTCAGGACTTCCCAGGACCACGAACAGATACGATGCTATATGGGTTATCATCGACAGATTGACAAAATCGGCATATTTCTTAGCGATCAAGATGACCTATTCAGTCGAGCAACTAGCTCAACTATATGCTAAGGAAATTATCAGACTACATGGTATTCCCAAGACCATCATTTCAGATAGGGATGGCCATTTCACCTCACAGTTTTGGGAATGCGTTCATAAAGCTCTCGGCACGAAGTTGCGATTCAGTACCGCCTTTCATCCTCAGATAGATGGGCAAACGGAAAGGGTGAACCAAGTACTGGAAGACATGTTACGAGTTTGTGCCCTGGATTTCAAAGGGAGCTGGTGTCGATATTTATACTTAGCGGAGTTCGCTTATAATAATAGCTACCAAGCTACTATCAGAATGGCACCTTATGAAGCTCTGTATGGGAGGAGATGTAGATCTCCGATCTGTTGGTACGAAGGAGGCGAAAAGAAAGAGATGGGACTCCAGACGAATTTCATCAACGACACCACCCGAGCTATACAGAATATCCGCCAAAGAATAGAGACTGCTCAGAGCCGGCAGAAGAATTATGCGAATCAGCGATGTAGGCCTTTGGAATTCGGTGTCGGGGATTTGGTGTTCCTTCGAGTGGCTCCTATGAAAGGAGTAATGAGATTCGGGAAGAAAAGAAAGCTAAGTCCATGCTCTGTGGGACCGTACAAGATCCTGAACAGAATTGGCAAGGTGGCTTACGAGCTCGAGCTACCTTAGGAGATGTCATCAATCCACAACGTGTTCCACGTATCGATGCTCAAGAAATGTATTCCCAATGCAGACCAAGTGATGGAGCCGCAGGCCGTACAAATCCAGGAGGACCTGAGTTATGAAAGCAAACCCATATGGATCCTGGATCGAGATATCAAGAGACTGAGGAACAAAGATGTACCCTTAGTCAAGGTCTTGTGGCAAAGTCAACAATCTGAAGAAGCTACCTGGGAACGCGAGGACGATATGAAACAAAAGTTTCTGGAGCTATTTTAAGTTCGAGGATGAACTTCCCAGAAGGTATGGAGAATTGTAACACCCCACTAAAATTCCCTTCAATATTATCCCTAATATTGAGTATAATTGCATGAATAATAGCCATATTGAGTATGATTCATGAATGATAGTTAGAGTTGTGGGAATTTTAGTGTAAGTATTAATGAGCCTTATATGGGCTCTAAATGGTGGAAATTCCTAATGGGTCTTAAATAGCACTTCGTTAGTTATCCTAATGGGCCCCATGAGAATAAAAGAAATAACACATCATGTAATGGGCCTTACTTTAGATGGGCTTGCAAAAGAATAAAAAAAATGAAATGAGGTAGGTGCCAAGGATCTAACCTTGGACCTTAGAGATGTTGTAAACCTTAAGAATGCATATGTAATCAATTCACCTAGCAAGGGAGTGCTATTAGGAGGATAGAGGAAATTGTAGATAGGTGTAAGGGAGATGAAGGGTCACCATGGAGGATGAAGAGTCACCATGGAAGGTAAAGGGTCACCATGGAGGGTGAAGAGGCATACCTCTTCATTTACTATAAGAAGATGAGGAAAAAATGCCACAAGCCATCTCTTCATTCCTCTCATTGCCGAAACACCAAGGCCCTCTCTCCATCAAAAAAAAAATTCTCTCCAAGAAGATCTAGTGAAGGCTTTGTGTTTGTGAAGCAAAGGAAAAGCCAAGGAGCAAGAAGTTCTTTCTTTCTCCTTCTAGGTGATATATATTATTTGGGAATCTTTAGCATAAGGGTAAGACTCCCCTCACCTGCAACATAATAGCTTATATATGTTTTTGTTCATGTTCTTGTATGTTCTTGCGATGTGTTGCTAAAATCGTGAAGTTTTTCCCTATGAGCAAATTTCAGCCAAGCATGGGTTTAGGGCCTAGGTTTGTGTTTGATGCTATCTAATGACTCCAATGTTTTCTTGATGTTAAGTTAAGAGTTATGATGGAAAAAAAAGATGGAGCAAAAGACCCTTAAAAGTTTCGGCCAAGGCTCCCATGAAGCCATAGACCTTTTGGCCATAAGAAGATGTTTGGGTTCTTTTTGACTAGCTAATGGTTTTAATTCCTTGTTAATGTTTTGTTGAGTGTTTTATATATATTTATGCCATGTTTTCTCCTCTGTACATGTCCGGCCAATACCCTAAATAAGGGCTAAAAAAATGAGTTAAAGATGTCATGTTACTTGCTAATGCTTCCTAGTGTTAGGATATGTATTATATGCATGTTGTATGAATCAATTGCTCTTATTTTTGTCATTTTCATGTTGATATGAACCTTAGAAGTTTCTGATCAGTACCTTAAATTGGGTTTTAGGATGGGTTAAGGTCACTACCTCACTTGATGATATCTCTTTGTAATAGGAAATTCAATGTATGCATGTTGTATGAGTTGTGTGATGTTATGTTGTGTTTTATGCCATGATAACCCTATCTAAATGTTTTGACCAGTAGAGTATATATTGAATTATGGTTGAATTAAAGGCATTCATGTTTCATTATACCATGATAGATGAAAAAAAAATGGAACAAGTTCCCTAGGTGTATTATCCTTAGTTTTAAATTGAACATTATGTGTTTTATGAATCATGAATGATAAGTTGGCATGTTATGAATTTTCTTACCATGAAATTATATTTTCTCCATGCCATGTTCATGCTTGAAAGTTATGATGATATTTATGCTTTGAATGTATGCCCATGACATGTATGACATTATGAATAAAAGAATGTCTAAAGAACAATTTCTAGGGAAAGAAAAGAAATGACGAACGATATGTTAAAGAGTAATTGCTATGGAAAGAAAAGGAATCATGTATGCTATTTTACTTTATGTATTGGCTTGTACCGGATCATGAAAATGGTCCAAGGGATGGGCTCCTAAGCAAGGCCCCGGTTCTGGACTACCGTAGTTGTCCCTAGGCCCAAGGTTGCCTAGTACCCTAGTAGGTCAGGATTAGCTACCTCGCACTCTACGAAGGGATGCGCGCAAATGATGAATGGGTACAAGCCAGGGATCCCAATAATGATGATATGTTAATGTTCAAGTATTATATTATATATATTTTTCAAAGAGCATCCTTAATGTTTATGGACATGTTTATGTTTAATGATATTGCATATGTTATGTTTAATGTTTATGCACATGTTTATGTTTAATGATATTGCATATGCTATGTCTAATGTTTATGCACATGACTATGTTTTAAAGATTATCCGAATGTTAGGTGCTTTAAGTACTTACTCATGCCATATGTCCTTAATAATGATACATATATTCATGTTTTAAGTGTTTATGCTTATGTGCTTTAGATGCTTTAAGTATTTATTCATGTTATATGTTTATGTCAAATGATGTAGATTTTTACTTATATGTGATGTATGGATTTTGTGAGTAAGCAAGGAGCTTACTAAGCATTTTATGCTTATAGTCTACCTTCTTATGTTGTAGATCAAACTAAAGGTTTCTAAAGAAGGGGAAGCAGTAGGAGGGCATGTGTGTGTGTGGCAGTGACTTGGCAGAACGATCCTACTGTTGTCATTACTCTTACTTATGGACTTAATGTTTCTACTTATAAACTGCATGTATTAGTTCTTATGTTTACTCTTACTACTTGTTGGAGTTGAAGTTCTTTATGATATACATGCTTAATGTAGAATTATATACTCTCTTGTTATATATGCTATGCTATGATTCACATGCTTAAAGTAGTTTAGTTAGAAAGAAATTTATCCAATTGCATATGTTCATGAATTAGTATTATTTTCGCTGCTATATTTACGCTTCATATGCAATAATGTACGAAAGAAAAAAAAGTAACGCGT
>JAGFNQ010001455.1:211906-258386 GCA_024364735.1 Boesenbergia rotunda | reverse complement strand
TAATGGTAGTCTCTAGTTTGTTCATCCGATAGTTCATCACAAATTGTGAATAACTTTTGGGCAAACAACTCAGAATTAAGTCAATACTTAGTTCATGATCCATTGCAAAACCGAGTGTGCTCAGTCGCTCAATGTACCCCAACATCTTTACACAAACTGCGAGGCAGAAGTGCCTTCCTGCATCTTAGTGGTGAAGAGGAGTCTGGAGACTTCGAACCTTTCGGATCTCGCCTGCTCTTCAAACAACTCATGAAGATGGAAGATGATGGTATAAGCATCCATATGCTCATGCTGCTTTTGCACTCAGGTACCATAGAGGCTAGCATGATGCAACTCGCAAGTTCAGAATCGGTCACATGTTTCTGATAGGCCACTAGCTGGTCTGGAGTTGCACCTTCTGGAGGAGGGTTAGGAAGTTGATTTTCAAGGACATAAGCAAACTTCTCTGCCTTGAGGACTATCCTCAGGTTTCGAAGCCAGTCCATGAAGTTGGCCCAGTCAGTTTATTTGTGTCCAAAATGGAACGCAAGTTCAGAGAGACATGATCCAGTGATTAACCTAGAAATACAAATTGAGTTTATGTGAGAAGAATGATTAAAGAATATATCAACATACATTAATAAAAATCCTATTTATTTTTCAAATTGAATAACCCCTTTTATCAATTCGGGAGATCGTAGGAACATCTCCAAATAGGTTTGATATCCAACCATAGATAAGAACCACCATGGCTGTGGCCATCAAGTTATTCTTAGCTATGAAGGTAGGTAATTATACCGATTACATATCACATATATGTAACTATCACATTATGCTATCAACTAATTGAATGTTTGCATAAATCATTGGGTTGTTAACTCATTAACAAGTATGCGACATTATACATAGCACCCAACTGCACCTCTCTTAACATCGACCTTGGCTGTGGCACAACAAATCGATGCTCCAAGCTTAAGGCCGACCCATTAATCAAGAAATAGTTTTAATATGGTTGGAGCTCATTCAATCGTTTAGTCAGGCTTGGATGTGTCCAACAACCAAAACTAAGGATTGACCTCTGACTCCAACTACATTATTCATAAACTAATTCCATGGTTTGAACATGTTGAGGTTCAAGCTAGGCATGAATGTGTCCATCAACCCAAACGAGAAACAAAACTCCGATTCTAACCATATTAATGGAAGGTGTTGGCCTTAATATTTTGTAAGGGGTTTTGGGTCTCATCTTTTCTAAGCACATTCATGACATATAATCATGTCATGACTAACGATTTCCTTAATAAAGTATGTATGTGACTTAAGTTATCAAGTCTCATTAATTGAATTAGGAACCGAATTTCCTAATTCTAATTTCATACTTTATTGAAGAAATTGTTTTGGGAAACAATTTCCTAAATTGTCATAATCAATTTCGGAAATAATATGTTCAAGACTTTGATTTCTCTAAATCAAAACTTGTTAAATTAAGAGACAATTCTCTTAATTCAACCACATATTATTTTCATGAAAATCTCATTTAAGAAACTCTATAGGAAACCATTTTCCTAATTAATTTTGGAGACAACAATATGTAAGAGCATCACCTCTTAAAACATATTTTATTCATGGATTTAATTAATTGCAACAAATCGTTTTCTAAGGGTGGCTCCTCGAGGCTCAGATACCCAAAGAAAAGTAATTTTTCATAAATCCAATTTGGTCCGCTTCGGAAGCGCAACCAAATTAAACATGACAATTTCATTTAAAATTGGGAAATTAAATTACAACAACTAACTTTAAATTGGACGGCTCCCCGAGGCTCAATCCAAAATAAAGAATTTTGTTGTCAATTTAAAAACCAATTCAAATTTAATTGTCAATTAATTGACCATAAATTTGTCTAGACTTTCTTGAAAGAAAGTGCCCAAAATTGCGAGATTTCATAATAGGTTTTCAGAATAATTGTAAGTTTCTGGTACAAAGAAAACTTACATATTTCTAAAGTTGGAAAATATCTAAAATTGAAAATTTCCAAGATTGGAAAGTTTCCAAAGATGGGAAGTTTTCACAATTATTATAATATTTCAGAAACTTGGAAATTTCAAACGTTTGCGAAATTTCATGAGGATTTCCCAACTTTGAAATTCCTAAATCTAAAATTTATCATAATTGGAAAGTTTCCATAATTGAGATCATGACAAAGTTTTCTGCAAAACAATTTTATGATTATGTCGAACACTAACCGGCTCTGATACCACTGTTGGGACCGGGTGCATGTTGACAAGGATACGGGTTCGTAATATTTTAAAATTTTACGTGCAGCGGAAGAATTAGAATAAAATAATTTCACAAATTATTTTAACCACGTATCTAGCATGCGACCTTATGATGTGTGGACGTAATCATAAATTAAAACATTGCGGAAAAGTAAACTAATTTACTTTGTACCTCGCGTAACTCAATGAAAAGGGACGAGATCCAACCGTAGCGTCCCTTGGAAGCTTCGCCTCTATTCGCGTCCACGCCGAGTTCTCTTCGGGATGACTTCGCAAAGTCACGAGTTTTGTGCCGACGAGAACTACTAGATTCTCTAAAGGCACAACTAGAAGAACAAGAGAAAAGAATGGAAACTAACCGCCAAGAACCGGAATCGAAATTCCGGGAAGGAAGGAGATGTGATCCGCTTCTTCTTCTTCTTGGTTGGCTTCTCCTTCTTCTTGATGGCTCACGGCAACCAAAGGTTGGAGGTGAGCCGGCCCTAGCTCTCAAGGAGGGCGCCGGCCCTAGGATGCCCTAAGGGGCGCCGGCCCTAAACGGAAGAAAGAAGAGAGAATAAAAGAGAGAGAGGGAGAGAGTTAATCTCTTGATAGCTCTATATCGATTAGGAATTCAAGGCTTGCCTTTGGTTCCTTTATATAGTGGCCTCTCCCTTACCAAGTCTCTCTTTTAACGGAATTAACGGAATTAGTTATCATAAGAATTTTATCTTATAAAATTTCTTATGACTTATTCCGTTATGCCTAATTTTATTATAACTAACTTTATAATAAAACAAATTCTTCTCTCCTTTAATTATGGAATAAATTTTATAAGAAATTTATAAACTTTCTTATTATGAAAAAATCAATTCATAATTGATTTTATAAAATTAAAATAAACCATTCCATAGATCATTTTAATTTCCATAAAAAGAATAAATTTCTATAAATTTATTTATATAAATTTCTTTATACAAATTTATTTATCCATAATTTATAAAACAAATCGCGCTAGATTTATTTTATTAATTAAACCAAATAAATTGGTTTCTTCCCCTTGTTGTGGCCGGCCAAACCAAAGGGATTTAGCACCCTCTTTGGCCGGCCAAACCAAACCGAACCGATCGCGAATTAAACTCATTTAATTCGCCCAATAAGCCTTCAAAAGACTTAGCCATTTTAAGTTTCCGTTGCCCCTCTGATTAACTCAGATTCGACTTATTTCTCTTGATCGGAAAATCCAATTTTCAACTCGTTTTAAATCCCTCGGATTACTCGTAGTGCGTGTGAATAAATAGGCTTTCGATTTATGTTGGCCGTCTATAATCAACTAATTATAGAACGATCATGAGTGGCACCTAGTAGTATATCATGACCCCCAATTAATCGAAAGATCAACAGTTTGACCTCAGAAGTAATTCTGAAACCCTTCAGCAGCTCTAATGAATCGTGCCCCATTCCCTTCACCATCTTATACCCACTTGGTTCAGGATACGGTCTATTTGTGTCAGTCCCCACTAGGCTGACTACGTCACACCTAGCCCAAGTAGTGTCTTTCTCGTCCTTTGGATTTCTAATTACTCTCATGTATTTAAGAGACTCGCACTCTAAACATGATATGCTCTGGCCAGAGGCTTTGAGTAACAATCCGACGATAGGCCTGGGTATACATCTCCTCGCAAGGAGTGGTGAATCCTTTGTAGGCTGCTCAAACATCTTCGGGCACTTCGGCTTATACCCAATCATCCTGGGTCCACACCTCCTAGGAGATGCTTGCTTAAGATGTTAAAGTATAAGTCTCCATGACCAAGATGACTTGAACACCGCAAGTCAAAGGAACATCGCACTTAAGCTACAGTAAGAACTTCATTGACATATCTATATAGATTACCATATGAAGTTTTACAGCTAGTCACTCCAATGAACTAGTTCCCTTAACTAGCATCCATGTTTTTCTCCGGACATCCCAATGTCACCAGCCAGTGAGAATCAGCAGATTAGAGAATAACCCATGCTAGTCTCAACAGAATTGATAATGTCCGTTTTTATCAGTTCATTGACTAGGGATATTTTCAATACTTCACAATTGCACATTTAGAGATAATCACTAGTTGTGATCCCATCACAAATTCTCTTATGCTGTGAATTGTATTGCGGACATTCAGTAGATGAGTTTAAGATCCCAATCAAATACACAAACATGTATACTCAAATAGTGAATTATCATTTATTAAAATGAATATTTACAATCATAAGGCGATTGCCTTAGAACACTTCTCTCATATCACTAACAGTGTATATGTATATTTTACCCTTACTTGTGCTTGTTTTACTTGGATGCTGCATATGATTGACATGCATTTACAGGAGACCCTTATGTCAGGGTTTTGGCGACACTGCTACAGTGGTTTGGTACTCCCTATTTCCTCTTCTTTAGTTATACTTATTACTACCTGCACCTGTGTTATGTTGATAGCAAGTTACACTATTACTAACTTAGACTATCCTGCATATATGATGAGATATCCGTTGAGTTCTATGACTCATTCCGTTAGCTTCTTGTTTTTATTTCAGGATTATCGTCTGGAGTGCCCTGCAGCCTGTCCCTCTACGTGTGTTGAGACAATTTCTTGTTGTCCTAGATATGTCGGTGGTACCTGTTGGTACCCTTTTGTACTTGTCATTCAGTTGTACTTTCATTGCTATTCCGTTGCAGTATTTTCGATATGGTTGTACTTTTGTGAACCATGGTGATCTTTTGTGCATTGTGCTTTGTCGTAAGTCGTACCGGTACACAGTTTTTATCATTGTTGGCGTTTTCGTTTACTACAGACGGTTGTTCCAGCCCTATAGGCTGTGGTACAATCGGTCGAGGTGATCGTAGAGGTTAGGGTTTTGAGTGGTCCGCCGGATCGAGGGAGTGGCAGTCCGGTCGGTATCGGACAGGCAGCTCCTCGGGGCGTGACAGCTTTTATTATTTTATTAATTTTGTTCTTGTGTTTAGCTAATATCTTTGCAGACAAAATCGAAAGAAAGCTATTCACCCCCCCCCCTCTAGCTTAACACAAAGATCCTAACAAGTGGTATCATAGCCCGATTCGTTTTGGAAGAACTCACTGTCAACCGGAACATCAAGATGGCGTTCCAAGAGGGATATAGCACCGGACAACCACCATTCTTTGACGACAATAATTTTGCATATTGGAAAGGTAGAATGGAATACTATCTTATGAATGATATTGAAAATTAGTTTAGTGTTATAGATGGATTTGAGGCACCAATGAATGAGAGGGGTGACCCTCTTCCTATGAAGAATTCGTCAAAAGAAATCATGAAGAAAGCACAAGCAAATGCAAAGGCTACAACAACTCTTAAATGTGGTCTTTCAAAGGAACAATTGAATAAGGTAGGACCACTATGCCTGAAGATGTTTAATAGCCAAAAAGGGATTCACCACTCCTTCTATAAGAAAATATATACCCTATAATCTCTTGTCAAGATTATTACTCATAAGTCTTTGACTAAAGAAAATATGTTAAGTGGATGGTTTTCTTGGATATGTGTTTTTGAGTAAATCGAATCCATAGTTAAAGGAACCACAACTTGGGCTAGGTGTGATATAGTTAGCCTAGTGGGACTACACGTTGAGCATGTCCTAAAGCAAGTGGGTATAACATCAGTGAAAGGAATATACACACTGATAACTGTAGCTGTCGAAGAGTTTAAAACATATTTTGAAATTAACTTTGATTTTTCCATCAATTGAGGATCATGATGTACTACTAGGTGTCACTCATGATCGATTCATATTAATTAATTATGAACGACCAACATAATCGGAAATCTATTGGTCACACACACTATGAGTATGTCTAAAAGACCTAAGAATAAGTTAGAGATTAAGATTCTTAAATAGAGAGATTAAATTTGATTGGACCATGCGAAGGGCAATACGGATGTATTTGCTACAATGGAAGCACTAATAGGCTAGACCACTTTTAGGCAGGTTGGACCTATTTATTGTTGGTGCAAGAAGCACCATATCGAACCTTGTTTTGATATTGGCAAAGGATTCAAAGTTAAGTTTATTTGTGATCTAATAAAGTTACTTGAGTGTGCAGAAAGAAGTCCTAGCGAAGGGCTGCTAGGCACCTGGCGAAGGACTGCCAGGAAACAAAGTCCTAGCGAAGGGCTGCTAGGCACCTGGCGAAGGGAAACAAAGTCCTAGCGAAGGGCTGCTAGGCACCTAGCGAAGGACTGCCAGGAAACAAAGTCCTAGCGAAGGACTACTAGGCACCTAGCGAAAGACTGCTAGGCACCTAGCGAAGGACTGCTAGGCATCGGAACCCTAAGACCCAGCGAAGGACTGCTGGGCACCTAGTGAAGGGCTGCTAGGAGTCGAAGACCTAGCGAAGGACTGCTAGGCACCAGGCGAAGGGCTGCCTGGAACCGAAGACCCAGCGAAGGGTTGCTAGGCACCAGGCGAAGGACTGCTTGGTACTGAAGACCTGGCGAAGGACTGCTGGGCAAAAGTCCAACCGGAGGAGCCGGTTGGCAAAAGGTAAACTCTCCTGAGAGGAGTAGGTGAGGACGCGCTCCCCGTTGAGGGAACAGTAGGCGTCGGTTCGACATAGGGCTCCATTTTGGAGACCCAAAGTCAGAACCAAGACAGCTAAGACTATATAATCATAACATATTCTTGTTTTATTTTATTTGCAACTAACACTGGATGTAGGACCAAAGGAACGAGTCTCTGCAGCTCAGAACGCCTCAAAGGAGAGAGGCAGCAGCTGAGCAGGGCGCCCCGGAGGTCTCGGGCGCCCCCAAGGTCAAGGCAAAGCAGTAAACGAAGAAGCGACTCAAAGGCTTACTGGTCCCGAACGCCCCCTGTGTCCCGGGCGCCCCGGGCTGGAGCCAACGAAGCGGATAAAGATCATCCAGCCGAGAAGCCCGCTGAAAGAGTCAACCAGGGCGCCCCCAGCGTCCCGGGTGCCCTCACAGTCAACCCTCAGCCCTATTCAAGTGGGATAAGGGCTGACCGAGAGTTGCTCAGATCGGGTGACACGTGGGGGGGGGGGCGCCCCCAACGTTCAGGGCGCCCCGGGAGGCTATAAAAAGCCCCTTGACCCCAAGGCTTCAACAACCACTGCTTCCAATGCCAATACGCTCTTCTACTCAAGCGCTCTGCTCCAGAAACCTCTCAACTCGAGATACAAGTGTCGACGACGTCCCTCTGCTCCGAGAAACATTCTACACCAGACGTCGGTAACAAAGAGCTGTCATTTCATTTGTGTTATACTACAACTGTAATCTTTCTGTAAAACTCTTTGCGCACATATAGAATTGCCCCCAGTAAACGGTCAACGACCGTGGGCCTTGGAGTAGGAGCCGACCGCGTCTCCGAACCAAGTAAAACTACTTGCGTTATTTGTTGTGATTTGATTTTCCGCTGTGTATGCTCTTATCTTTAATCCGAAAACGATTTACGATATTCACCCCCCCTCTATCGTATTCTTTCGATCCAACAAGTGGTATTAGAGCGGGTATGCTCAAATTTGGTGCAACCACCAATTTGAGAGTTTTTTGGATTTTCGAAATTATTTTATATTTTTTTAATCTTTTTTGTTAATCGAGATTGGTGCAACACCACTCGATCTTTCTCGCTTTTCAATTTTGAATTCTCATTTTTTCACCATAAGTTAGAATTGTTAAAACGATCAATTTTTGAAAATTTGTCATAAAATTTTTTTATTATTATTTTAATTTTTTTCTCGAAATTCGTGCTACCCTAATTCGAGCAAATTTTTTTTTCAAACATTAACTTCTTACTTTTTCATTATTAATCTGAAGTGATAAAATCAACATTTTCAAAAATTTGTCATAACTTTTTTATTATTATTTTACCTCGAAATTCGTGCAATATCTTTGTTAGGCTATATCTTTTCTCTCCCGCAATACTAATCCAAGACCAAGTCTTGGTACATTTCTGTTATTTCTCTTATGTGCAAGATTTAAACTAAATGACCAACCAAGAGTGGAACAGTGCCCGTCCACCGCTATTCTTTGGCGAGAACTTCAATAATTGGAGAAGTCAAATGGAGTTCCATCTGAAGGCCTATATGGACATATGGATGATCATTCAAATAGGGTTCTCCCTCCCCTACAGAAGATGGACTATCAATTGCGTGGGACAAACTGGATGAACCAACTCTGAGGAAGATCGAGACAGATGCAAGGGCTACTGCAATCCTACAATGTGGCCTAACCAATGAAGAATTGAAGCGGGTCGGATCCTTCAATTGTGCCAAGGAGATGTGGGAAAAGCTAATCAATCTACACGAAGAGAGCTCCTATATTGAGATCCTAGAAGATTTTGCATTTTCGGCCCAAGCACAAGTAGTTGTGACAGACTCGAACCCCGACGTCGAAATCGAACCAGAATCAGACGACGAGTTTTCTAGGACAAAATCGGTAACTAATTTTGAATTAGTTTCTGAATTAAGGTTAAATAATCAAGCTGATACTGCAGTGGTCGAGGAAGGTATAATTTTCATTGTAGGGAAAACTCCAAGAGAAATGCAAAAGAGGCCTCAACCAGTACCTGAGTTTGACTCAGACTCAGAATCTGACGATGAAGGAAGGGATCCTTGGAAACTGGTATGGTTGGCTCGCGACAGCTACAAAATGCCGAAGAAACAATCAAGCAAAAGAGAGATGGCTAGAATCAAGGGGGAGATTCCCAACCGGGAATCAAAAGGTAAATTTACAGTATTTAAAAATCCAATATTTACCTTGAATAACATGATTAATTTGTATAAATTAGTTAAGGTCAATATGTTAGAAAATCCAGAAATTTCTCCTCACTATGATCTTACCTAGAGTTCTTTTGCTATTCATAGGACTAGAAATAGGACCTGATTAATTGAAACTTGAACAACCTAGTATTAGGACAAGGTTTGATGATAGTACATTAGGGAAGCCTGACTAAGGAATCAAGTAGGGTAAGGAGTACCTTATTTGGTCTTTTTAGTCCGGTGGAACTAGCCGAAGCTACCTCTCTGAATCCTAAGCTAGTTAGACCAGAGTGTCTCAAACAATGATTTGAAAATGATCTTTCTTTAAAAGGCTTTGTCTAGGAAAGGGTTGTTGATCCAATAAGGCTACGGCCAAAGAAGGCCTCTGTGCCTCGCCAAGACCTGGAAGTCAATTATCGAAACTCACTTTTAAATTATTATTTGTTAAACTCGAATCTAACACAAGCTTCAATTAAATCATAGTATTAACATCAAAGATAAAATTAATGCATCTCACAAAACAGTTAAGGATATCCTGTTTTGTCACTTAGAAATGGGTGAGATGCTTAGGACCTAAAGTTGAGTCCAACCCAACCAACTAATTCAAATTAATCAAACTAAAATTAATTCAATTAAATCAAAATCAAATCTTAATTAAATCAATTAAATTCAATTAAATCTTAATTAAATCAATTAAATTCAATTAAATCTTAATAAATTAAATTTAATTCAATCAAATTCAAATTTAATTCATCTGACTTTTAAAATTCAAATTTAATACATCTGACTTTTAAAATTCAAATTTAATTCATATGACTTTTAAAATTCAAATTTAATTCATCAACCTTTAAAATTCAATTTTAATTCAACAACCTTTAAAATTTAAATTTAATTCAACAACCTTTAAAATTCAAATTTAATTCAACCGAACAACTTTCAAAATTAAAATTTAATTCAACTAAACAAACATAACCCTCTAAATTTTAATTTTCTCAAAAAAATCAAATTTAACTTTTTAACTAAGAGTTAATGTTTCAAATCATTGTAATTAAAATCAAGTCTCTTTTGTTCACTAACTTGAAATTTATTTCATAACATTTATTTCTTTCCTTTACCATTATACAAACATTTCTTTCAGACATTCAGTTTATTCTTGTATGGCAAAAAGTCACCTTGGGATTACTTAGGATATTTTTTTTGTTTGCAGTCCGGGCTTAGATATTTATATTTTTTTTGGGGACTTAAAAAAAACTTTAATTTTTTAAATCATTTCCCCTTTTCCGTTTTCTATATTCATTTTCTCAAATAGGAGAATGAAATTATATTTCAAATCATTAAAATAAAATACTTTTTTTAAACTTAGTTTTCTTCTCTTTTTGTTTGAATCAAACCCTAAGACTAAGAGGAGGATTAACTTGTGGTCAACAAGCCTCCTAGGACTGTGTCAGGTTTAGGGGGAGTTCAAATTAAAAGAAGAAGTTTAAAAATACTATGTTTTCAAACTATCACTCATGTTTTTCGAAAACTATGCTATCATATGTCTTTCCAACAATCATTTTTTCAAAATGTTAATACTTCAAAATTCATTTTAAGAATTGTGCTTTTGATTTTGACAAACCCTAAAGACACAGAGGAAGGTCCACTTCATGACCTACAAGGACTCCTAGGATGTTTCAAATTTAGGGGGAGTCTAAACCAAAAGAAATTATTTCTAACAAGTATTTTCTTTGGCAATTATTTTTAAAATTATTAAATAATTCTTTTGATCTGAACTGACCCCTAAGGACTCAGAAGAAGAATACTAGTGATCAACAAGCTTCCAAGGACTATGCCAGGTTTAGGGGGAGGTTAAATTAAAAGAACTATTGAACATTTCAAAATAAGTTGTTTTAATACACAAGTTTTCAAAGTTCTTTTGAAAATACAACTAATTTGCCTTTAAAAATATCCATATTCTATTTCTCAAAATGTTTTTGTGGCTTAGTAAATCCTTTTTGAAATACTTTTTGAAATTTTCTTGAGTTTGGAGAATTTCCAGGATACTTAGGGAAATACCCTTATAGTTAACAAGGTTTCTTAGGATTGTGTCAGATTGGAAAGGAAACCATGCCAAGTAAAGTATTATATTTTCAAAATAACATTAAAATTTTCTTAAAATATTATGTTCAAAAGTACTTCTATTTTTTCAAAATATAATGTTTTTAAAAGTACTAATACTTTTCAAGGCAATAATGTTCTAAGCGCGTGAATTTTCTCAAAGACTTGCCTACAAATACAAAAAATTTTATACCTTTCAAAGTGGAGCTTTTGCTATGCTTTCAAGAATTATACTAAGTATTTTTATGTTTTCAAAACTCATAGGCTCTGATACACAAACTTTTCCTTAAAACTTATTTCAAAATATATTTCAGGGGAAGAGCAAGAAAGAGAGAAAGGTTTTTTTTATTTTTTATTTAAACTTTTATCTCTTTTTCAAAAAGTAAAGCAAAAATTTCTAAGTACTTCAAATTGTTTTTAAGTGCTAAGTGCTGTTAAAATTTCAAACTACTTCAAGTGCTTTCAAGCATTTCTAGTGCTTCAAAATTTTTTTAAGTATGTCTAAATGTTTCAAATATTTTTAAGTACATGTTCTTTTTCTAAGTAAAATTTTTCTTAGTAAATTTGTCTGAGCAAAAACTTTTTGAAAATTTTGACAAATGTTCCTAAGTAATGTTTTTTTGAAAAACGTGTCTAGAAATTTCTCAAAGATTTTGTTTTTCAAAATACACAAAGTATTTCCAAGCAAATTCTTCTAAGTGTGCAAATTCTTTTAAAACAATTTCTCCCAATTCTAACAGTGGAAACATTTTAAGGGAAATTTGGCTTCAAAATCTTGCCTAAGTAAATTTTTTTGCAAAGCCTTGTAAGTAAAAGTTTTTTTAAAAAACAAAACTTAGGCTTGCTTTTCAAAATAGAAAATTGTCTAAGTGTAAAAAGTTGTTTATGAATATGTTTTTTTAACACTTTGTCAAAAACTTAGAAGTTTTACAAAAACTCAAAACTCTCTATCCGAAACCTTGTTCGCCCATTTATTATTTTTGATATATGTCAAAGGGGGAGGAAAGGTCAAAGTTAAGTATTTGACAAGTATTCAGGGTTTTAGGGGGAGTATGAGAATTAAAGATTTTTTTGACAAGTATTCAGGGTTTTAGGAGGAGTATGAGAATTAAAGATTTTTTTTCAAATCTATTCTGTTCTTAACTGCTATACTTCACTGTGTTTTTTCCTTCTTTTATTAATCTGTTATACTTTCTACTTAACTTTGAATTGTGTTGCCATAAATCAAAAAGGGGGAGATTATTGGTGCAAGAAGCACCATATCGAACCTTGTTTTGATATTGGCAAAGGATTTAAAGTTAAGTTTATTTGTGATCTAATAAAGTTACTTGAGTGTGCAGAAAGAAGTCCTAGAGAAGGGCTGCTAGGCACCTGGCGAAGGACTGCCAGGAAACAAAGTCCTAGCGAAGGGCTGCTAGGCACCTGGCGAAGGACTGCCAGGAAACAAAGTCCTAGCGAAGGACTGCTAAGCATCGGAACCCTAAGACCCAGCGAAGGACTGCTAGGCACCTAGCGAAGGGCTGCTAGGAGTCGAAGACCTAGCGAAGGACTGCTAGGCACCAGGCGAAGGGCTGCCTGGAACCGAAGACCCAGCGAAGGGTTGCTGGGCACCAGGCGAAGGACTGCTTGGTACTGAAGACCTGGCGAATGACTGCTGGGCAAAATTCCAACCAGAGGAGCCGGTTAGCAAAAGGTAAACTCTCCTGAGAGGAGTGGGTGAGGGCGTGTTCCTCGTCGAGGGAACAGTAGGCGTCGGTTCGACCTAGGGCTTCATTTTGGAGACCCAATGTCAGAACCAAAACAGCTAAGGCTGTATAATCATAACATATTCTTGTTTTATTGTATTTGCAACTAACCCTGGATGTAGGACCAAAGGAACTTGTCTCTACAGCTTAGAACGCCTCAAAGGAGAGAGGCAGCAGCTGAGCAACGCGCCTCGGAGGTCCCGGGCGCCCCCAAGGTCAAGGCAAAGCAGTAAACGAAGAAGCGGCTCAAAGGCTTACTGGTCCCAGGCGCCCCCTGTGTCCCGGGCGCCCAGGGCTTGAGCCAACGAAGCGGATAAAGATCATCCAGCCGAGAAGCCCGCTGAAAGAGTCAACCAGGGCGCCCCCAGCGTCCCGGGCGCCCCCACAGTCAACCCTTAGCCCTATTCGAGTGGGATAAGGGCTGACCGAGAGTTGCTCGGATCGGGTGACACGTGGGGGGGGGGGCACCCCCAACGTTCAGGGCACCCCGGGAGGCTATAAAAAGCCCCTCGACCCTAAGGCTTCAACAACCACTGCTTCCAACGCCAATACACTCTTCTACTCAAGCGCTCTGCTCCAGAAACCTCCCAACTCGAGATACAAGCGCCGACGACGTCCCTCTGCTCCGAGAAACATTCTACACCGGACGTCGGTAACGAAGAGCTGTCATTTCATTTGTGTTATACTACAACTATAATCTTTCTGTAAAACTCCTTGCGCACATATAGAATTGCCCCCAGTAAACGATCAACGACCGTGGGCCTTGGAGTAGGAGCTGACCGCGACTCCGAACCAAGTAAAACTACTTGCGTTTTTTGTTGTGATTTGATTTTCCGCTGCGTATGCTCTTATCTTTAATTCGAAAACGATTTACGATATTCACCCCCCTCTATCGTATTCTCTCGATCCAACATTTATGAGACATGAGTTTGATTTTTGTTCACACCTCTTGTAGGTGAGTTATGTTAGTGTTAGGAGTACCAGATAATTGAACATGATTTTATTGTTGTCAAAGGTTTACAGTTAAGATTCATTGTGATCTAATATGCTCAATAGAGTGTGCAGGAAGACCTAGTTGAGGCTAGACACTATATCCTAGCCATGTTGGTTGGGCAATGAAGACTTGGTATGGAGGATTGGGCGCTATGTCCTGGCCATGTTGGTTGGGAAACGAAGACCTGTTTTGAAGGACTAGACACTAAGACCTGATCGAGGATTGGGCACTAAGTCCTAGTCATGTGGATTGGGCACTAAGACCTAGCCAAGTGTTGGGTACAAAGTCTTGGTCTTGAGGATTGGGCAAAAGTCTTGGCTGATCGAGGACGACGGACAGGAGTCGAGATGAGTCGAGGATCAAGCGTTGAGAGTTTTGGAGTCAAGATCAAAGGTTGGGGTTGGTAAAAGGTAAACATTCCTAAGAGGAGTAGGTGAGGACGCGTTCCCCATTGAGGGAATAGTAGGTGTTGGTCCGACCTAAGATTTCGCTCAAAACTTAAAAGTCAACACCGGATAGCCTAATCAATCAAATGCATGTCATTCATATATATACTTGTGTTTTTCTTGTGCCAACTCTGTGGGTACAGAAGATGGAGCCTGAAAGAATGACTCCAAGCGCCTGGAAGGAGTCCAGGCGCCCGAGAGCTAGGCATCCGCAAGCATATGGGTGCCCAAAGCTTTGAGTGTCTGGGAGTGACACGGGCGCCCGGGACTAGCCGAACTCAGCCAAGGACGGCTGAGATGGCACATACTGATTGGTCGATCCACGTCACCATACAGGCACCCGGGAGGCTTTCAGGTGCCTAGGAGTGGATAAAACTTGAGAATCAAGTTTCGACAATCAACTGCCACATTACTGTAATGGGGGCGCTCGGGATGGGCTTTCAAGTGCCCAGAACAACCTATAAAGGGAGCTTCAACCTCAGCGCTTAATACAAAGTTCTCGACAAATCTCTTTATTGTGTGCTGTGAAAAAAACTTCTCAACGACGCTGTAACGCTGCTCAGACAACAACGCTGCTCTTTCTTTTACACTTCTAAGTCGTCAGTATATTATATTCTTTTTTGCATTGTTACTTAATTCTTGTAACCATCTTTTCGGATTGATAGTGGATTGCTCACAGTAAGCGATCACTGATCGCGGGCCTTGGAGTAGGAACTGTCATAGACTCCGAACTATGTAAAAAGAAAACTATGTTAGTGTTGTACCTTGTTTATTTTGATTTCCGCTGCATACTAGACTCATTTCTATCCGAATATCGAAATTTTGAAAGAGCGGTATTCACCCCGCCCATCCCTCTCCCCTTCTCTATCGCTCTCATTGATCCTATAAATTAAGCCAACACATATGATGTAGACTTAGGCATGAGCTTGAGGTTTGACTTTTTCCTCACCATGAAACAAGAGGGATAATCTTTTCATGGTGTTAGTTTTTTCCTTCCATCTTGTGCACGTGCCATCGCTCAACCCATGGTTGCTTCCATCTTGAGCTTGTGCCACCGCTCAACCCAAGGTTGCCAGCCTTCTTTGTGTCGGCCAAAGATTTTAGTCAATCTCCCTTGGTGTGTCACTGACCTATTATTGGCCTTCCTTCCTTGTGTTCTATCTGATAGATCGAAGACGTTGCTAGAGGGGGGTGAATAACACTTTTTCCGTCGTTCTCTCTACAAGATTGTTAGCGCAGCGGAAATAAAAATAAAAATAAACTAATCAAAAGAGAACAATGCTAACAAACCGATTTACTTGGTATCCACCTAGGACGGATGACTAATCCAAGAATCCGTCGGTGGATCAATCCCCAGATAACCTCCGGCTAGCTCTGTCGCTCCTTCTAGGTGAAGAAACCTCACCACAACACCTTTAGAAGACCTGAGCACAAAGACTACTATCTTGCCTTTAACCAAGATAAGATTCGTCAAGAATCTCAGCCACCACGAAGTCCGCTTTAAATAGGACTCGGGTTGAAACCCTCGCCACCAGTCGACTGCTCCCAGGGCAGTCGACTGGTGTCACTGAAGTTCGACCGTTGCACCCCAATGTTCGAATTCTCAGCCAACTCACCAGCCACCTACCAGTCGACTGCTCCCAGCGCAGTCGACTGGTCCCCAGCTGAACCCTTCCCGAGTACAATCACACAACACTCGTACCCTCACGACTCGACTGACTCCTCATCCGCAGCCTCGACTACTGCCTTCACGCCCTCTTCATCTTCGGCTCCCATCCCTCGGATGCACGCAAGCTTCCAGCTTGCCTCCATGTCATCCATCACGCATGCCTCGAAGTCTGCGCCCATCAGCTCATCGTCCCTGCTCTCCAAGGTCCCTCGGGTGCACACAAGCCTCCAGCTTGTCTCCATGCCACCCTTTACCGTACCGAGGCTGTCCAGTCAAGTCCATATGTGTAACCTGTACAACCTGCACACTCAACATACACATATAAGAACACAAGGGTAAACCTAACTAAACCCTTTGCCCAAACATCAAAACACTTGGTCACTCCGGACCACAGATTGCCTCAATAATCTCTCCTTTGTTGATGTTTGGCAATAAGTTTAAGTTAGGGAAAGCAAAATAGTAGTCAATGGCAAAAATAATGCATATGCAATGCAAAACTGGATCCTATCCCAAGGCATCCCACACACCTAACCATCCAAGTTAGGAATTTTCACACCTAGCCCTCCAAGCTAGACTTTTCCACACCTAGCCCTCCAAGCTAGGACTTTTCTACACCTAACTCTCCAAGTTAGGAATTTCCATCACCTAACCCTCCAAGTTAGGATTTTTCTACACCTAACCCTCCAAGTTAGGAATTTTCACCACCTAACCCTCCAAGTTAGGATTTTCACCACCTAAGCCTCCAAGTTAGGATTTTTCACCACTTAACCGTCCAAGTTAGGATTTTCACCAAAATGGGCTTTTTAAAGCTTTTCCCAAGCTCCCCCTACATTGGACTTACAAAGGCTTTTTAAGAACCTCTCCAAGGTCCCCCTTTCGCCAAGAATGGAGCAACCATGCTCCCCCTTAATCTTAGCTCCCCCTAAACCTAGGGTTTCTAGCAAAGGTGTGTTTGGTTTCCCAACTTAAACCCAAACTTACCCAAACTTCTCCCCTTTTGCCTAACATCAAAAAGACCCCAATAATATCCCAATTATTGGTTCTTTCAATCCACAATGATCCTAAACAATGTGTATGAGCCTCCCATACACTTGTTTTCCATCATTTTGACCTAAGTCAGCTGCTGGATACCCACACCAGCCCTGACTAGTCGACTGCCCCTGTAGGCAGTCGACTAATACTCTGGAATTCAGTTTTTCGGGCCACATTCAGAAATGCGCCAGAAATTCCACAAATCTCTAAAAAATTTCAAATTTAGTGGAGAATATTGTGGTACCCATACCTACTTGGGAAAAATATATTCCACAATGTATCTATCACCATTCCCAAGTTTAACACAAAATCCAAAAAATTTTCTATGAAAATCAAGGCAACTAGCTCAAATTAGCGTGACTTTTTAGTTTCCAAACCGTTGTTAAACTTTTAGCGTGACTTTTTAGTCATGTGATTTGCGGCGGTTTAACTGCCACCCAAACCGTCGCAAAATAATTCGCGGCGGTTGTACCAACGGTTGCTCAAAACCGCCGCAAAATGGCTGGCGACACTACGGATAGCGGCAGTTTCAGAACCGTCGCAAATGGTTAATAGCGGCAGTTTGAACCGTCGCAAATCACATAATGAACCGTCGCAAAACACCTGTTTTGGTGTAGTATAGGAGGCAACCTCGCCCTTAACCTATGCCTTCTCTCAATTTCCTTTTTTTTTTCTTAGGTGAAGTTCTACCCAACTTAACACCATAGCTCAAATTAGGTTCTCCCCAACCTAACACCCAAGTTCTTCTCCCTTGGCCACCATTAAAGGATGGCTCCCAAGCAACCTTATCCCTAGTGCCAAAAGAACTCAACTAAACGTTTAACATGTTTAAAAAGGTTGCAAGCACATTTGTTAGGATATACCCTATCCTAGAAAAATATAATTCCATGAA
This sequence comes from Boesenbergia rotunda, assembly GCA_024364735.1. Classification (NCBI taxonomy): domain Eukaryota; kingdom Viridiplantae; phylum Streptophyta; class Magnoliopsida; order Zingiberales; family Zingiberaceae; genus Boesenbergia; species Boesenbergia rotunda. The sequence continues at coordinate 240,480 of JAGFNQ010001455.1, read as the reverse complement.
AAATACAAATATGCTTGACTTTTGGTACAACTTCCAATTATCTCAAGAGATTGGCATTTTGTATCAACTTCCAAGTCTACCATGTGTTTGTCAAGACTACTCATTTCAATTCGACACATGGAATTGTCCTTAACTTTTCCCTACTTGATTTCTTAATCCTAAATACCTATGGAAAATTTCCATATCCTTTCATTCACCAAAACTTATTATCCAATATCATCTAGTGACTTTCAACCCATATAATATCCAATCTCTCAATAAAGCATAACACTTTCCTATGATTTTAATCTTGCAATTTCTGATCAGCTAATAGGCCTTTTCACACTTAACCTAATGGATCAGTCGACTGCCCCCAGGCTAGTCGACTGCGAAAACTCATAGAATGTTTTTGGGCTCTGACTAATATCTGAATTACAGGTTTTTCAGCCTAATTTCAGTAATGCATAGATAATTCCACAAATCTCCAAAAATTATGAAATTTCGTGGGGAGATTTGTGGGGCCAATGTCTACTTGGGAAAAATATGTTTCCAAACAAATGTACTCCGGATCCCAAGATTGGCATGAAATCCAACTTTACTTAAATTGTATCATTTTAACTCCTCCAAAAGTTCTAATTTAGCCTTCTCCTTGATGTATCTTCTTATTTCTGACCATAATACATTCTTAGCATTGAATTATATGGTATTTTCCTATTAAACCTTAATTTTATCAAATATCACCCTATTTTCACCTTTTTCTCCTTAAATCCTCTTTTGAATGTGCCAAAACCTAGGGTTAAGACTTACCCAAGTCTTCCAATCCCTTTTGACACATTTCACCTAATTTCCTAGGAAAAAACTTTTAAGATCCATTTACCATGGACCCCAAAGGCTACTAGAGCTCTCCCTTGAGCTCTGAGCCTTAGCCACCTCCCTAGGTGACTTAACCCATACTAGATCACACTGGTGAGCCTCCGGTGATTCTTAGCCTACAAAACGAACCCTCTTAACCCTAGACACCTTGTCTTTGGTTAAGTCATTCTTTTTCCCTTTGGATGGCACTCCCTTGTCATCCTTGGACTTTCCCTTCTTGCCATAATTGTATGCTTTCCCAGCATACTTCTGTTTGTTGGCCTTGGAGGTCTTAGATCGGTATCCCAAACCCGATCTATCATAGTTGGGTTTTAAGCTACCCAACACCATGTCTAAGCCCTTAGATCCAACCATGAATCTTTCTAGAGCTTTTTCTAATGTATCAAGTCTTGCCCTCAAGGCTTGATTTTCCCTTTCTAGAGTTCTAACCTTAGAACTCATATGTCCACCTTGGACATTCCTAGGCCTAACCTCCTTTCTAGGCACATTCCTTCTCTTTTTAGGATTAGTGTCATGATCCTTAGGTCTAGAAGTCTTGGGTTGATCATGATGCATGTTTTTCTTGGAATTATGGTTTACCTTGTTAACTCTAGTCCTATCATTATATCTAAAACCATGGTTATGCACAAGTAAGCAATTTTCATGCATGGATGAATGATTAACATTATTTTGAATATGCAAGAAGGAACTTGAAATTGAATTACACTTTACCCTAGGGTTAGGAATTACCTCCCTTACCCTTGAAGTTCCCGCTTGATGTGATCTTTGTGTCCTCCTTTATTCTTTCTCCCATCTCCTCAATTGTCCCATTTTCTTGAGCTCTTTCTTCCTTGGACACTTGGTGTGGTAGTGCCCTAGCTCACCACACGTGAAGCATCGAATCCTCCTCTTCTTCTCTTGGGTTTCTCCATTCCTACAATTCATGTTAGATTTAAATTGAATGGACCCGAGTTTAGAGCGTACCTCCTTCTTACCATTTAGGCACTAGTCCTTGTAGTGCCCCTTTTCGTTGCAACCAAAGCATGTGATGTGCTCTTTCGATTTAGCTTTGGTGGAAGTGGAGATGAAGGCTAGGTTGACTTCTTCTTCAACCTTGTATGATGTGGAGGCATCTTCTTGATCCGGATAGTTGAGGGTCTCTCCTCCCCCTCAATTCTTGAGATTGATACCTCGTCTTCTTCTCTTGAGGAGGTTGATGATCTTTCACTCTCTCCCTCACTTGAAGATGTAGATGACTCAATTTTCTCCTCTTCTTGAGTCATGAGCTCACTTCATCGGGATCTTCTATAAGTTGGACTATTGACCTTACTTCTTCGGGCTCTTCAACTCTTTGAATTGATGTAGGGTTCTCATGATATCTTTTCAACTTATCCCATAATTCACGTGCGTTTTGGTATTCCCCTACATCACTCAAAATTTTATTAGGCAAAATATTTTTCAAGATACTAATTACCTTCTCATTGGCCTGAAATTGTTCTTGTTGCTCTTTGTCCCAATATCTAGGACGAAGCCTCTTTCTGTGCTTTTCCTTTGGAACTTTGAAGGGCTCTTCAAGTACAATTCTACATTGCCACTCCATCGCGAACCACGTCTCCATCCGTGACTTCCAATACCCGAAATCTTCATGGTCATTGGCCGGCGGAGTGTAGATGTCATCCTCGAATTTGTCTTCCATGTTCTTCTTCGTCTAGCGTGTGCTCCCTTGGCGGTTAGTCCGATCAAGAGTGGTCCTTGCTATGATACCAATTGATAGATCAAAGACGTTGCTAGAGGGGAGGTGAATAGCACCTTTTCCGTCGTTCTCTATACAAGATTGTTAGCGCAGCGGAAATACAAATAAAAATAAACTAATCAAGAGAGAACAATACTAACAAACCGATTTACTTGGTATCCACCCCGGACGGGTGACTAATTCAAGAATCCGTCAGTGGATCAATCCCCGGATAACTTTCGGCTAGCTCTGTCGCTCCTTCTGGGTGGAGAAACCTCACCACAACACCTTTAGAAGACCTGAGCACAAAGACTACTATCTTGCCTTTAACCAAGACAAGATTCGTCAAGAATCTCAGCCACCACGAAGTCCCCTTTAAATAGGACTCGGGCTGAAACCCTCGCTACCAGTCGACTGCTTCCAGGGCAGTCGACTGGTGTCACTGAAATTCGACCGTTGCACCCCAACGTTCGAATTCTCAGCCAACTCACCAGCCACCTACCAGTCGACTGCTCCTAGCGCAGTCGACTGGTCCCCAGCTGAACCCTTCCCGAGTACAATCACACAGCACTCGTACCCTCATGACTCGACTGACTCCTCATCCGCAGCCTCGACTATTGCCTTCGCGCCCTCTTCATCTTCGGCTCCCGTCCCTCGGGTGCACGCAAGCCTCCAGCTTGCCTCCATGTCATCCATCACGCATGCCTCGAAGTCCGCGCCCATCAGCTCATCGTCCCTGCTCTCCAAGGTCCCTCGGGTGCACACAAGCCTCTATCTTGTCTCCATGCCACCCTTTACCGTACCGAGGCCATCCAGTCAAGTCCATCTGTGAAACCTGTACAACCTGCACACTCAACATACACATATAAGAACACAAGGGTAAACCTAACTTATACTCTTTGCCCAAACATCAAAACACTTGGTCACTCCAGACCACAGATTGCCTCAACACTATCGACCAATTGTTTGGTCGGTCATCCTCCTATACCATCAGATTGGTTGACCAACTCTCCTTGTGTGTTGTTGACTTCTCCTCTTGTGCCGCCGACCTCTTTTCTCTAGCGTCGTCTCCTTGAATTGACTATTACCAAATTGAGAGGCAACAAGTATAATAATTGCAACACAAAATAAATACCTAAAATTTTCATCTAAGTGCCATCAACTAATCTCTATGTCAAATTCAATGATTTGACATAGATTGTCACGCCCCCGAAGGAGCCGTTCGTACCAAATTGACAATATAAAACATTAATATATATATAACGACTCATGCGACCTCCATAGTCACATCATGACCGACACAACCAACAATAGAAAATATAACAAAACAAAACATCACATCATGCCCATCAGGGGCACACAAAGGTACAGTCCATGCAACACACATCGCAATACAAGTTCACGGACACAAAACAACACAACGTACAAGACATAACATATAATACCGTAAATAAAACGGAAAACTCAAGACGGAGTCATCATTGAGATGGGACTAGCCCAAGTCATAAAGGGGGAGATAACTCTCTCATCTCTTCGTATCACTGGAAGGAGGAGGAATCCTTGTCTGCTACCATGCTTCGGAGCCACTACCCATAAGCAGTCCAGTGGAGCAGCATAGAGCAATTGCACACACTCACTGGTATCCACTAACCCGTGAGTGACCGTGTGTACAGATCGGGATATGACTAACGATGGGCTCAGACCATAAGAGAGCTGATGATCACCAGCATGCAACAATACAAGGATGGTGCATGACACTAACACATACAACACCCACCAGATCATCATCCATAACTTAATACGACATGTATAGGTCTGAAACATGTATCATGACTTAACGCTCATACATCTATGTACACATGCAAGGTATATCTAGTAATCAATCAATGCAGAAATAAAATGACATACCACTATATCTATACACACATGCACATGTATGTACTATACAGAGTAAGACCGTTAAACAACAAGACTGTATAGACAAGAATTCGATCATCTCAAATATCCAGTAATAAGTATCAAGCAAGAAAACAACAAGAGCAGATATAAGATAATAAACCCTACTGCAAATCATAAACAAGTCATGTATAAGATAAAATAGTACTACAAGAAACAAGCAAGAAGTACCCGCCTCAAATGTAGATGCACGATGGAAGAATGCGGGGTATCGTCGGAGGTCCTCGCGAAGGAGTCTTTCTCCCTGCAAGCGGCCGTCAGGAGGGGAAGGAACCTGGCAACCATCCCGATCACATTCCAGGGGGAGAAGTCGGGAGGTGGAGCCTCGTCGATCCCCCTCCCCTGAGCGAGACCCTAAGAAGGGCAAGGCTCCTGTGCAAAGCCCTCCTTCGAGCCATGTAGGGGTGATCTTTGGAAGTCCTACCGGGAGAGACTCTAACCGGGAAAGGAAGGCTTATACTCGGCGGCTGGAGAATTACTTCATAGGAACAAGTAGTGGTCAGCGCAGAGGCCCCGTCATCTCCTTCAGCTTGGATGACATGGAGGACGTGGAGATGCCTCACGAGGACGCCTTGGTAATTCTCGCACGCATAGCTAACTATGAAGTTAAGTGTGTCTTCGTGGATACAGGTAATTCTGTGAATATCCTATACCAGGCGGCCCTGGATCAGATGCAGATCGACGAGGACGAACTACAACTAGTCTCCACTCCACTCTTCGACTTTACGGGATACCGGGTGTAGCCGATAAGGCAGGTCTCCCTATCTTTGTCATTGGGAGATGACACGCTGGAGAGGACGAGGAGGACTCCCTTCCTGGTCGTGGATGCACCCTCATTCTACAATGCTATCCTCGGATTCCCCGCGCTCAGTGTGTTCCAAGCGGTGGTCTCAGTCTGCCACCAAAAGATCAAGTTCCTGGTGGGCAATCAAGTAGCCAAGATCAAGGGAGATCAGCTGGCTTCCCGGTGATGTTACAGTGGGGAGGTTAGGTCTGAAGCCCGCAAGAACCTGAAGGCTGAGGAAGCTCTGCAAGTTGACCTCGCCAACCCTCGAGAGGAGGAAGGGCCCAGGGAAGAACGGAGGGAGGTTGAGAGAGAAGAAGTTCAGATACACCCTCAACAGCCAGGGGGAGTTACAAAGATTACTGCTGACCTCCCACTGGAGTTGAGAAGCTGACTAATCGACTACCTGCAGAGCCATCGGGATGTGTTTGCTTGGGCTACCAAGGAGATCCAAGGACCCCCAACCTTGGCCATGCATCCTTTGCATGTGACCCCCGGGGCTCGGCCGATAAAGCAGAGACGATGGCATTTTACGCCCAAAAAGGACAAGGCTATCAGAAAGGAAGTCGCCAAGTTACTGAAAGCTGGCCACATAAGAGAAGTTCAATTCCCAACTTGGTTGACTACTGTAGTACTTGTCCCTAAGCCTGGGGGTAAATGGTGGGTGTGTATTGACTTTCGAGATCTAAATAAAGTCTGCCCTAAAGACTGCTACCCTCTGCCTCGTATCGATAGACTAGTAGATTCTACCTCTGGTTATGAGTTTATTTTCATGTTGGACGCCTACCAGGGGTATCACTAGGTTCCACTTGCACCTAAAGATCAAGAAAAGGTCAACTTTGTGACGGCAGAGGGCATATATTGCTATAACATCATGCCTTTCGGGTTGCACAATGATGGGGCAACCTATCAGCGTATGATGGATAAAGTCTTCAGGCATCAGATCGGGAGGAACATTGAAGTCTATGTGGATGGCATCCTGGTCAAGATAGATAAGGGGAAGGATATGACAACCGACTTGGAAGAGACCTTCACCACCTTGAGGGCCAACAGGCAAAAATTGAACCCGGCCAAGTGTTTGTTCGGAGTGAAGAGTGGTCGGTTCTTGGGGTACATGGTGACAAAGAGGGGGATCTAGGCCAATTTAGATAAGGTGAAGGCCATCCTGATATACCCTCTCCCCGCAACTTCAAGGAGGTACAGAGGCTGAACGGCAGGATTACGGCTTTATCCAGGTTCATCTCTATGTCTGCCGACAAGACCCTGCCCTTCTTCAAGATTCTGAGAAAGGCAGTCAAGTTTAACTAGGACGCCCAGTGTGAGAACGTGTTTGTAGATTTGAAAGCTTACCTGGCCGAGCTACCCGGCCTTTATAAGCCAGTGGAAGGGGAGACCTTGTTCGTCTACCTGTCCGCGGCTGAGCAAGCGGTGGGCTATGCAATTATTCGAGAAGAAGGCACTGTGTAGTACCCGGTCTACTTCTTTAGACACCTCTTGAAGGATGCAAAGACACGCTACACCATGATGGAGATGTTGGCCTACGCTCTGGTCTTAATGGCCCGGAGGCTCAAGCTATATTTCTTAGCACACCCAATTGTGGTTCTCACCAACAACCCGCTGGGACGAGTTCCCACCAATCTGGAAGCCTTGGGTCGGCTAATCAAATGGACGGCAGAGCTGAGCGAGTACGGGATTGAGTACCAATCCCGTACCGCCATCAAGGCACAGACCCTATCGAACTTCATGCTCGAATCTGTCCCTGAGCCCGAAGCTGAAGGAGTCTGGAAGATCTATGTTGATGGGTCTTCCAATAGCAAACATAGCGGAGTCGGAGTGCTAATGGTTTACCCTCAAGGGGCTACATTGCATTTATCTATTCAACTCTACTTCAGAGCCACCAACAATGAAGTTGAATACGAAGCGATCCTAGCAGGACTACAAGTAGCCAAGCATGTGGGACCTGCTCGGGTCGCTGTGCATTCGGACTCTCAGCTTGTGGCACAACAAATAAAAGGTGACTTCGAAATAAAGTGCGAACTCTTACAGTGATATGTGGCCCTTTATGAGCAGCTAAAATCCTTTTTCACAGAGGTTACTCTACAGAAGATTTCTCGGGTAGACAATGCTAAGGCGGATGAACTAGCCAAGTTGGCTAGCTCCATCTCGACCTGGCAGCTGGACGAGCCTAGTACCTTGAAGAGATTGTAGCTCAGATTGAGGAGGATGCTGAAGGCAATACCGTCGCCGATTGGAGAGATCCATATGTGGAGTTCCTATGCAGCGGGAACGCGCCGACCAAGGATCAAGGAGTCCAATTATTCCATCGTCGGGCTTCCAAATTCACATTAGTCGGGGATCAACTATACAGGAGAGCCTTTTCCCAACCACTCCTCAAATGTGTATGTGATGCGAGCAGTGCATGAAGGCATTTGCGGAAGCCACATCGGGGGAAGGTCTCTGTCTAGGAAGATTATCCTGGTAGGGTACTTTTGGCCCACTCTGCAGGCTGATGCTCTCAAATTCGTGGATGGATGTGAGGCCTGCCAGAGACATCAACATGTGACTCATCGACCAACCGAGTCGCTACGAGTCTCCACAGTGTCATGCCCATTCGATCAGTGTGGAATGGATATTGTGGGTTCGTTTCCGATCAGACCTCAGCAAAAGAAGTTACTGCTAGTTCTCGTGGACTATTTTTCCAAATGGGTGGAAGCTGAACCTCTGGCACACATCACGAAGGCTGCGGTGATGAAGATCCTATGGAAGGATATTGTCTGCAGATACAACATCGATCACAAGCTGGTGTCAGATAATGGAAGGCAGTTTGCAGGGTGCAGGCTTAATGAATGGTGTGAGGGGCTAGGTATTCGCCAAGCCTTCATGTCGGTCGCATACCCTCATTAATCGGGTAAATCCTCAGAGGACTCAAGATAAATCTAGAGCACGTCGGAGGTAGCTGGGTCGAAGAGCTCCTCAGTATTTTGTGGTCCTACCGTACCACTCCACGCGAAGGAACAGGTCAGAGGTCTTTTTAGCTGGTGTATGGAGCTGAGGCCGTGATCCCGATGGAAGTAGGCGAGGAGTCCGTCTGGCGGCAACACTATAATAAAGAGGACAATGATCAAGAGTGGCTGATCGACCTGGACCTGGTGGCAGAGGTGCGAGACAAAGCAGTCGCTCGGTTGCTAGCATACAGACAACGTATGCAACAAGCATACAACCGCCGCGCGATTGCCCGTAGCTTTCAAGTCAGAGACAAAGTTTGGAAGAGGATCAAGCCTTTCAGTGTCCAGGAAAGCTGGATCCACAGTGGGGTGGACCCTACATCATCACCAGGAAGCTCACAGGAGGCAGCTATTATTTGTAGAATGACAAGGGCAAGAGGTTGGAGAGACCATGGCACGCCAATCATCTCTGACCGTATCACACTCGGTGAGATTTTGAGATGTTCAAATGTATTTTAATTATTGTTAGCACTGCATTGCAGTTTCAGTAATCAAAGAAGCAAACGAGATGTCTCTTAAAAGACCCCGAGTACTTGCCTGATAAAACACTATAACCTCGCGGTGCTGTGGACACCCGAGGTGAGTAGGCCTGGTCGCGGTGCTACGGATGCCCGACCAGAAGCTGATAAAAACCTACTACCTCGCGGTGTTGTGGATGCCTGAGGTGAGTAGGCCTTGTCGCGGAGCTGCGGATGCCTGACCAGGAGCTGCTTAAACACTACTACCTCGCGGTGTTGCAGACGCCCGAGGTGAGTAAGCCTGGTTGTGGTGCTATGGATGCCCGACCAGGAGCTACTTTAACCCTACAACCTTACGGTGCTGCGGACACCCGAGGTGAGTAGGCTAGGTCTTGGTGTTGTGGATGCCCGACCAGGAGGTGCTTAAACCCTACTACCTCGCGGTGCTACGGATGCCCGAGGTAAGTAGGCCTGGTCGTGGTGTTGCGAATGCCCGACCAGGAGTTGTTTAAACTCTACTACCTCACGATGCTGCGGATGCCCAAGGTGAGCGGTGTTGCGGATGCTCGACCAGGAGCTGATTAAACCCTACTACCTCACGGTGCCGCGGATGCCCGAGGTGAGTAGGCCTGGGCACGGTGCTACGGATGCCCGATTAGGATCAATTAAACCCACTACCTCACCGGTACCGCGGATGACCGAGGAGAGTAGACCTGGTCACGGTGCTGCAGATGCCCGACCAGTAGCTGATTAAACCCTACTACCTCGCGGTGGTGTGGATGCCCGAGGTGAGTAGACCTGGTCGTGGTGTTACGGATGCCCGACCAGGAGTTGATTAAACTCTACTGCCTCACGGTGCTGCGGATGCCCGAGGTGAGTAGGCCTGGTCGTGGTGCTGTGGATACCCGAGGTGAGTAGGCCTGGTGGTGGTGCTACGGATGCCCGACCAGGAGATGATAAAACCCTACGACCTCGCAGTGCTATGGATACCCGAGGTGAGTAGGCTTGGTTGTGGTGCTACCGATGCCCTACCAGGAGCTGATAAAATCTTTCTACCTCATGGTGCTACGGATGCTCGAGGTGAGTAGGCCTGGTCGCGGTGCTACGGATGCCCGACTAAGAGCTGATAAAACCCTACTACCTCACGGTGCTGCAGATGCCTTAGGTGTGTAAGCCTGGTTGCGGTGCTGCGGATGCCCGACCAGGAGCTGCATAAACCTTACTACCTCGAGGTGCTGCGGACACCTGAGGTGAGTAGGCCTGGTCGTGGTGCTACAGATGCCCGACCAGGAGGTGCTTAAACCCTACTACCTCACGGTGCTGCGGATGCCCGAGGTGAGTAGGCCTCGTCATGGTGCTACGGATGCCCGACCAGGAGTTGCTTAAACACTACTACCTCGCGGTGTTGCCGGCGCCCGAGGTGTGTAGGCCTGGTCGCGGTGCTGCGAATGCCCAACCAGGAGTTGATAAAACCACACAACCTCGCGGTGCTCCGGATGCCCAAGGTGAATAGGCCTGTTCGTGGTGCTGCGGATGCCCAACCAAGAGCTATTTAAACCCTACTACCTCACGGTGATGCGGATGCCCGGGGAGAGTAGGATTGGTCGTGGTGCTGCGGATGCTCGATCAGGAACTGCTTAAACCCTACTACCTCGCGGTGCTGCAGATGCCCAAGGCGAGTAGGCCTGGTCGCGGTGCTACGGATGCCAGACCAGGAGATGATTAAATCCTACTACCTCGCGATGTCGTGGATGTCCTAGGTGAGTAGGCCTGGTCGCGGTGCTGCGGATGCCCGACCAGGAGCTGATTAAACCCCACTACCTTGCGGTGCTACCGATGCCTGAGGTGAGTAGGCCTGGTCGTGATGCTGCGAATGCCGGACCAAGACCTCCTTAAACACTACTACTTCACAGTGCTGCGGACGCCCGAGGTGAGTAGGCCTGGTTGTGGTGCTGCGAATGCCCGACCATGAGCTGCTTAAACCCTACTACCTCGTGGTGCTGCGGACGCCCTAGGTGAGTAGGCCAGGTCGCGGTGCTGCGAATGCATGACTAGGAGCTGATAAAATCCTACTACCTCGTGGTGCTGCGGATGCCTGAGATGAGTAGGCCTAGTCGTGCTTTTGCGGATGCCCGACCATGAGCAGCTTAAACCATACTACCTTGCGGTGTTGCGGATGCCCGAGGTCAGTAGGACTGGTCGTGGTGCTGCGGATGCCCTACCAGGAGCTGCTTAAACCCTACTACCTCGCGGTGTTGCGGATGCTCAAGATGAGTAGGCCTGGTCGTGAAGCTGCAAATGCCTGAGGTGAGTAAGCCTGGTCATGGTGCTGCAGATGCCCGACTAGGAGCTGCTTAAACCCTACTACCTTGCAGTGCAGCGGATGCCCGAGGTGAGTAGGCCTAGACGCGGTGCTGCGGATGCCCAATCAGGAGCTAATTAAACCTTTGGGTCCTCCCGGCACCAAAACACAAAACGCAGCGGAAAAAAGAACTCTCGAGCGATCCATGAGAAAGAAAACTCGTACGAAGTTCATCTATCTAATAGATCTATCTACAGTGTATACCCTTCACTTATCCCGCTCGTCCAAGATGCGTCGGATCTCTTGCACGTTCAAGTGTCTGTGCCTCTATTCGTATCCACACGGACACAATCTCTCAACTTCAGGAAGAACTACCTTAGTTGTGCTAGCAAGTTGAGGTAGTTCACAAGACCACCAAGAACCCCAAAGGAGTTTCGGCCAAGAGGGAGAAGAGGAAGAAGAGATGAAGGGAAGAAAGGAAAGCATGCACCCCATTCAAAATGACTTGCCTCTCTTTTATATTCATCCCATGAATATGAAGAATCTTTTGTCTCTTTGACTTCCTTTCATCAAAGCCAATAAAGAGCACATCTTTTCATGTGACTCTTCACCTTCTCTTCATCCAATAAAGAGAGACTTTTCTCTTTCCTTCATTAAACACTTTAATTAATATCCCCATGCAATTCCGCCCGGGCCTCTCGGGCTTCCGACCAGGTCTCCCGAACAAGTCTGCCGAGCAAGTCACCGAGCTCCCGACCCAGTCTGCCGAGCTCCTAGCCCAGTCTGCCGAGTGCCGAGCTCCCGACCCAGTCTACCGAGCTCCTAGCCCAGTCTGCCGAGTGCCAAGCTCCTAACCCAGTCTGCCGAGCTCCCAGCTCAGTCTACCGAGCTCCCAGCTCAATCTGCCGAACTCCCAGCTCAGTTTGCCGAGCTCCCAGTCAGATCACCTGAGTTCCCAACTCCGGCTCAGATCTCCCAAGTTCCCAACTCGGGCTCCCGAAGCATCATGTCCTTAGTGTGTGACGCAATAGGTTCTTGTGACATTGGCAATGCGCCTAAACGCTTTAGACACATAAGCAATGAGCGGCATCTAGCAATGCATCATTGCTACCCAATTAACAAGAAAAGTCGAGATCCGACTAAACCTCCGTGACTATGATAATGTATGACCTTGTCCTTCTATCCTTGATATCTAGATTAACCAATGTGGCATAGACCATGTCATCCTCAATCAATCTGGTGTTTCTTGATCCCCAAGTAGACTCACTCAAACAAATGAGCTCAATATCTCATATTGACTCATTTTTTGAGCATGGCCATGCGTTTTAGAAGTCCTACTCGATCAAGGGGCCCATAGATATCACTCCCATCATATGGGAGGGATAGATCCCATCTAAGTCACTCACATCTCTCCGCATAATTCATTACATACCCAGTGATCGCCTTTATAGTCCACCCTGTTACGGATGACGTTTGACGATACCAATGTACATAACTCCTTATGTAGGGAACCGTAGTGACTTTAGGTCTAAGGACTATTCATACTAATAGTCACATGAGAAAGTTTATGACACTCATATGACAATCTATGAAACTTTCTCATGACGATCAATTCAGTACACATTCTCTAATGTATACCCATGTGTCAACTTGATATCACATATCCATGACTTGTGAGCTCAAGTCATCAGTTGACCTACATGCTAGTCTCCATGCATTAATATTAACCTTGAATATTAATACTTGACTAGGAATGGTTTAGAATAGTGTTTCTGCATTATCTCACTATCGATTCAACCAATCGATATAATGTAGATAAGAACCTACTACCCAAGGACATTATTATACTTAGTTATTTGGCACAAATATAAAGTAAGTATAATAACCAAACATGTCTTTATTAATGATAGAATATGATACAAAATTTCTCTAGTTAATTATCACATAATTGGCTCTAGGGCTCCTACTAACACTCGCGGTGCCACGAATGTCCAAGGTAAGTAGGCCTGGACACGGTGCACCGGATGCCTGACTAGGAGCTGATTAAACCCTACTACCTCACGGTGTCGCGGATGCCTGAGATGAGTAGGCCTGGTCGCGGTGCTGCGGATGCCCGACCAGTAGCTGATTAAACCCTACTACCTCGCGGTGCTGTGAATGCCCGAGGTGAGTAGGCCTAGTCGTGGTGCTGCGGATGCCCGACCAAGAGTTGATTAAACCCTACTGCCTCACGGTGCTGCGGATGCCCGAGGTGAGTAGGCCTGGTCGTGGTGCTGCGGAAGCCCGAGGTGAGTAGGCCTGGTCGTAGTGCTACGGATGCCCGACCAGGAGATGATAAAACCCTACTACCTAATGGTGTTGCGGATGCCCGAGGTGAGTAGGCATGGTCATGGTGTTGCGGATGCCTAACCAGGAGCTAATCAAGCCCTACTACCTCACGGTGCTACGAATGCCCGAGGTGAGTAGGCCTGGTTGTGGTGCTACACATGCTAGACCAAGAGCTTATTAAACCCTACGACCTCGTGGTGCTGCGGACACCCGAGGTAAGTAGGCCTGATCATGGGACTGCGAATGCCTGACTAGGAGCCAAACTAGCGTTCCTAACTCCAACCCCAAACTTATGGATAGTTAGTCGGGACACGGGAGGGAAGGAGCTAACATCTAGGGGACCAGATATAAAGGAACGTCATCATACAGTGTAAACAAACAAGATGGTTAATTATTTCCGGAGATCCCTTATCACAAAGTGTACATGTGAGATACAATTACTAAACCATCCAAAGGATACTGCTCCTTTGTCCAAGCTCTCCTTCATGGTCCCGGTATCTCCTCTGGTCGCGAGGGTAGAAGTTAACTCCTTGTGGCTATAGCATATAGGCCCTTCGCTTGAAGGGTAGGAACACCAGCTCAGAATGTGGATGCAAGTCATTCAGGCACGAATATGTCCTCTCATACTCACGGAATAAATAGAAACATGGAAGATAGACGAACATTCCAGAGAAAAGTATCCATAGAAAGACTGAGATAAAGTCATGCAAAAGATATTCCATTTCAAATAGATGAGTACATTGTGAGTGCAAAACAGGAAAGAATACAGATAAAGAAGCAAGAGATACATAGACATTGCTGCGAAAAAGCTCCTACAACTCATTGTCTACGGGTGGGAGCTCCTCCCAGACACGTCCTACGCTCATGAAACTCAGGTCGGCATCCGGCTTCAAGAGTTGGGCCTTCTGGAGCTGGTTGATGGCACCGTTGAAGCCCTGCTTTAGTTGCTTCAGGACCTGTGCTGCTAGGATATCACCGAACTCATCAAACTCCTGGAACCGGGCCTTGAACTCTACCTCGGTCTCTCTTGGCCAGGATGCTTCTTCAGCCTTGAGGTTTTGCGGTTCAGCTTCGGCGTCCTCCTTAGTAGTTCTCAACCGAGCCACCTCAGAGGACATTTTGTCTTTGTCTTCCAAGGCCTCCTTAAGCCTCTCTAAGGAGGCCGAAGCTTCTGATCGGGCCCTAGCAACATCCTCCTGGAGGTCGGTCATGTGAGCAACCACAACCTTCACCATGTTTTCTTTCTAGATCAGCTGGTTGGCTTGCTCCTGTATCCGACCTTTCAGTGATGTTGTAGAAGACTCCAGAAGTTGGATGTCCCCGGACAACTTCTTCTCCCTGGCCTGAAGCTGATCCCACTCTTCGATTAGGGTGTGCAAGTCATTTGAGTGGGTCACAACCCCTCGGACATCAACCGCTCCCTATGACGAGAACCGTGTAGGGCTGACTCTAAGGCCAGCAGAGTTTCTAGCTGATGCTCCACTTTCACCCGAAGAGCTCTGCTGACCTCTGCTTGCAGGAGGCCCCCTCGATGGGCATGATCGACCTCAGCCTCCGCCTTCAGTGCCCTGCAGGTCAGCGACTCAACCTCCCTCCAGGAATATAAATAGCGGTCGGCGGTGAGGCAGTCTTAAGCAGCCTGTCATAGTATAGAGGAGTTAGAAAACATGGATTAGAGGAACCTAAGAAAGTGGGAGCCCTTACCTTCAAGAGGGACTCGTGGAGGTTGGTTAGAGGCCCGGCCGAGGTGCGCATGGCATCCCCTCCCAAGACTCTATGGCTCCACGGGCGTCGCCTTAGCTCAGTGAGGGAGAGGAGTCTCTTGGCTGAGGGAGAAGCTGGATGGTAGGCGCTCCAGGAGGTACAGTTAAAGGGCTAGAGACGTCCTCGTCGGAGCTAGAGGCCCCCTTGGAAGAAGAGCTCTCAACAGGGACTTCCTTGAATTACGCTGGGGGGAATGATTACGAAGCTACCTCTAATGATCCTTGAAGCTTCTTGCGTAGGTGATGAAGCTTCATTTGAGGTTTTGTAGACACCACCCGCTTACCTTTAGAAGGATCGGCAGAGTCAGTCGGGGATGTGCTGATGGTCTGACCTCCTATCACTGGAGTGGTCGTCGAATTGAAATGCTGAGACAGGGGGATGGTGTCCTCATCATCAGGTATTGGTATACCCTCCTCAGGGATAAGGGGAGCTGTTGATGCAGTCTGACCTGATTGTTGTTTTGGTATTGACACCGATTTAAGTTTAGTCGAGTGAGAATTGAGTTAAGTTTGGATGAAGTCCTAGTCGGGGACTGGGCACGAAATCCCGGTGAGTGAAGTCGAGTCCTAGCGAGTGAAGCTAGGTGAAGAAAATCCTGGTGAGTGAAGTCGGGTCCTAGCAAGTGAAGCTAGGTGAAGAAAATCCTGGTGAGTGAAGTCGAGTCCTAGTGAGTGAAGCTAGGTTAAGTAAACCCCGGTGAGTGAAGACGGGTCCTAGTGAGTGAAGCTAGGTGAAGAAAATTCTGATGAGTGAAGCCGGGTCCTAGAGAGTGAAACTAGATGAAGGAAATCCCGGTGAGTGAAGCCGGGTCCTAGCGAGTGAAGCTAGGTGAAGGAAATCTCGGTGAGTGAAGCCGGGTCCTAGTGAGTGAAGCTAGGTGAAGGAAATCCTGGTGAGTGAAGCCGGGTCCTAGTGAGTGAACCTACATGGAGGAAATCCCGGTGAGTGAAGCCGGGTCCTAGCGAGGGAAGCTAGGTGGAGGAATTCCTAGTGCGAGAAGCTAGGTTGGGCTAAGTCCCCGTGAGTGAAGTTGGGCATGCTGGATCGGTCTGGAGTCTGATCAGGGAGTTGGCACAAACTCTCTTGATGACTGATCGGTCGGTTGACCGATCTAGAGCCGATCCAGAAAGTTTCTGAAGGCTTTCTGAATGGTCTGGTGACCGATCATAAAACGATCAAAAAGTCTGTGAGGTCGCAGAAAGGCTGGTAATCGATCAATGGATCGATCACGAGACCCATGATCGGTCATTCTGACCGATCAAGGGTGACCTGGACCGATCAAGCAAGGGCCTGATCGGTCAGGCCCCTTGCTGATCGGTCAGCCTGACCGATCAGCACAACCTGATCGGTCAGGTTGACCGATCAGCTCAACCCTGATCGGTCAAGTGACCGATCAGGGGTTGGAGTTTGAAACTCTCAGGTGGTTTGAAATTCCAGTGTGCTGGTGGATCGATCTGGTGACCGATCCCTGATCTCTGATCGATCAGTGTGACCGATCAAAGCTTCCCTGGATCGATCAGAATGGAGTCTGATCGGTCAGGATGGTGTCTGATCGGTCAGGGTAACTGATCAGCGCCTCAGAACTTTAATTTGAATTACTATCAGACTTCTGATTGCTTCTGATTTCCTGCTGATTTCTTTTTGATATGGTTGATTTGCTTCGCTAATCAGTCTGTTGAGTGTGCAGATGATACAGAGATGATACAAACCTAGAAGGAGGGTCAATGATGACTTTCGCTACGGCAGGTTTATTTGTTATATGTTTGCAGGATTCAACAGCTTCTGGCGGCTGGCAACTGACCTGAGGCTCAGCTGAAGAGGTCTTCAGTGGACTGAGCGCTCAGTGGAGGTTAGTGGGTCAGTGGTGACGAACTTGTGGTTTAGTGGGTGCTGACGCGCCTGGTGATGAGCAGAAGGAAAGCTTAAGAGGAGGCTGATGAAGCAGAGACAAGTAACAGAGGGGAAATCAATCAGACACAATGAGAACGAAGAGCTGAGTGAAGGTTCTTGTGTTAGAGTTGTGTGCTGTGTTGTGCTCTGTGTGGAGCGTCTTCTTCGTGCTTTCTGTGCTTGTGCTCTGTAAGCTTCTTCAAGTCTCTGTGCTTACTTTGATATTTTCCTGAGACTGTTTGTGGAGAGGTTACTCCACCGAGAAGGAGTTTTTCTTTTCTGAATTTTTGGGGCTTGATCTGCCGACGATCAAGGGATCACCCACCTCACGGGTACGCCAAAGAGTAGGGGCAAGTTATCCCCGAACCTTGTAAATCCTTCTGTTAGCGTCTAGTTTGTTTTCTATCTACATCCTTTCTGTTCTGTTATTCTTCCGCTGCTAACCTAAGTGCAGAAAGAATCAAAAGAAGCCAAGTTTTAAGTGGGTGGCTATTCACACCCTCCCTCTCTAGCCATCCCAAATCCAACAGGAGCTTGCAGGGGTCAAAACGTCGCAACCTTTTCCACTTTGAACAGCATTTGTCGAGGCGTTTTCTCTTTGGCCTCCTTGATGATTTTGGCAGCGGGGTGTCAGCTAGAGGTGCCAACTTTTTCTTATCTTCTCCCGTCTCAACGATGATGAGAGGCAGGTCAGCCTCCTGGGCCCCAGGCAGCTCCGGAGCCCTTTGGTCGGTAGCCGGTTCGAGCATGGCTAGTGCCTCTATTTTCTCCAGTGTTGCATGCTCGCCGGACGACTTCATAGCCTCCTCCAAAGCCTCAGCCGAGTTAGCTGGTGCGGTGAGAAGGGTCGGAGGAGAGGCCAAGGCCTGCTTATTGGCTTCATCCCACTTGATGAGTCGATTCATTGACCTCGATAACATGATGTCCTCTGCAATAAACAAGCAATGGAATATTAGTTAGAATTAACAGACATTTATAAAAAGGATAAACTCACCGAGGTTGGGGCTAATGCTGGTGACTTTAGGGTTAAGGCCCACTCGGTACATAAGTTCGTCACTATGCACCAGACCCGGGCCACTAAACTCCATGTCCAACAGGAGGCTCCTAGCTCGCTGGTATCCTTGGTCCTGTTGGAAATCCCCTATCTCCGGTGGGGCAGGTAGATTTTCCCTCCAACGACTGGGGCTAAAGGGGCGTTGGAGTAGTCGAATGAAGAAGAACCGCTCTTTCCATCCCATGTGGGAAGAAGGAAACCCTCCTAGGAACCTATGGCTGGGGTGCGCCGTAAAACTAAATGCCCCTCGCGAGTCGGTCGGAACAAAGAAAAAATGGAAGAAACGGGGGGTTAGAGGAATATCAAAGAGCTTGAAGATAATAAACGCCCCGCCCATCTGGGCGAAGGCGCTGGAGCCATCTGGTGGAGAGGAATGTCAAAATAGGAGGAGATACTCATGAAGAAAGGGGGGAGAGGGAAACGAAACCCTAAGTCTACCTGCCCCAGGAAGAATGTAAAGAAGTCCAAGGGGGGTTCTACAGGTGATTGGTCCACCCTAGAGACTTCTACTTCCATTTCGGTCGGAATGTCGTACGCCTCACATGCCGCTCGAAGGGTTTCAGGTCTAACCTAGAAGACGTAGACTCATACCATTCCGGTTGGTATCCCTCCTCCGGGGTCCCCTTCTTACCCTGGTCTTACTTGCTATCCTTAACCATGGTTACTAAGGAAGAAGGTGAGAACGAAGAAGAAGACTTACGCGTGGGAAAGAGTCCTTAGAGAAAGAGGACGAGAACGATGTCTGCAAACGCTAGTAGTCAACGATACCAGAAGATGGACAGACATTTTCGCCTTCCCTTTTTATAGGGAAGAAGCCGCCTGCGTGCATACAATGAGGGCAAGGCACGTGGATGGTGATGAACATCCATCTCGAGGCATCATTGTTGTCGAGGCAACCGATTGATATGGTCCTGCAGCGCATATTAGCAGGAGATCACGAAGAGAGAAGTTTTAGCACGTGACAAAGGCGCATTCTCGAAGGGGTTTTGTCGCCATTAAGAGACCCCATGCGCTTTTAATGGATGATAGACAGCTATCATTGCGGTGACTCGAAGTTCGCAGAAGCCTTTTTAGAAGACTAATTCAAAGGGATTGCCTCGGACCAGGGGACGAATGTTTCGATTCCTCGGACCCGACAAGCCGCCAAGGAAGTAGTAATGGATATATGGCCCACCACAACATAGTTTCTCGTCGTTGCACCACTAGTCTAATCGGTTAGCCACACTTCCTTCGATTAGACTTGAAGAGAGAGACTTGTGATGGGGTT
The DNA here is from genome assembly GCA_024364735.1 of Boesenbergia rotunda. Lineage (NCBI taxonomy): Eukaryota > Viridiplantae > Streptophyta > Magnoliopsida > Zingiberales > Zingiberaceae > Boesenbergia > Boesenbergia rotunda. The sequence continues at coordinate 221,109 of JAGFNQ010001455.1, read as the reverse complement.
GAGCATCCCAAAGCTGACACGTGGAATGAAGAAGCTATGCGTCAGGGTCCATCGAGTCTGAACTATTCTCTCGGACTCCCCGAGACCTCCTCGGGAGGGCAGACTCCCGAGACCCCTCGGGAGGGCAAACTCCCGAGACCCCCTCGGGAGGGCAGACTCCCGCGACCACCTCAAAGGGTAGATCCCCGAAACCAACTCGGGATGGTATACACCCGAGACCTCCCCAGGAAGATAGGCTCCCGAAACCCTTTCAGGAGAGGAAATCTCCCGAGACCCCCTCGAGAAAGCGGAGCCCAAAAAGTCACAGATCCAATAGCCCGACTCCAATAGTCGTTACCCTTTCTTGTTCAGGAAAGATGACGGATAATTATTGTCCTTTATATGCGACAATTAAGGTTCAAAAATCGTGGGAGTCGTTACCTAGGAGCTATCAGGTAACCAACAAGCACGGAACGTAAAGGAGAACATGGAGATATGTGCGAACTAAGCCTACAGGTATATAAGGTATTCTAACCCCCCAGGTAAGGGGGTTACTGATAACCACCATTTTGTTGATTATTTTCGACTCTAAAATCTATGTTTGATCCATATTTTATATGTTTAAGTTTGCAATTGTATTAGGTTTCATGTATTCCCTTGATTTTGGCTTTTAATTCAAATCTTTATATATTTGGGATATTTTTGGCACTAAATATGAATATCATTTTGTAGGCTTCAAATGATCATGGACCTCGATCAAATCGGATCAGACTTGAGTCAGCATTGGATTTAGATCAAAGGGATCAAGCATCGGATTAATAGAAGCCGTTCATTCCAGAGAACAGCTAGATCTGAGCCATCGGTCAACAGCTGGTCAATCCGAGTTCAAGATAGAATCAATCATGACCAGGGATCAAGATCTGAAAATTTCAGCCAAATCAGAAGTAATCTGACCGTTGGATCAAGCTCAAGATGTTCTAGACCATCCATTCAAGAAAAGGGAAAATCTGGACCATCCACCACTGATCTGGTTAATCCGAGCTGGGAATAGGTAAATCAGGACCATTGATTGGGATCTGTGGAGTTTGGTTCAGATCTGAAGATATCCGACCGTTGGATGAAGCCAAATCGATCTCAGCCGTTCGTTACTAATTTTCTTCTGAGCTGTGAGCTCTGGCTTGGCTGACTGGACCGAACCCAAGTCTGGACTGAAGTTGGCTTGGCTTGGCTGAACCAAGTGCTGGGCTGAAGCTGGCTTGGCTGAACTCAAGCTGGATCGGACCTAAGGCTGGACCGAACCAAGGCTGAGCCGAACCAAAGGGATACAGAGAAAAGGGCAATCATCCACTTGATGAGGGTATCGATCGGCAAAAGGGGCAACCTCCTTCTTCCTCAGCATTTTTGCTTCATCTCGTCCAGCCGGCGGATCTCCACCTCTCCATCTTGCCGTCGGCCGAATCATCACCGCACAGCTAGGGCTCGGGGTCCGAACCCTAGTCTACTTCACCACAACTTCCTTTCGGATTGAGGGAAGCAGCCAGCCATCTTCCTCCACCCCACGCCATCGCACGAGCTAGGGCCCGGGGTTCGAGCCCTAGTCGACCATCTCCTTCACCAGCTTCCTCTCGGGTTGAGAGGAAACGATCAGCCATCTTCCTCCGCAGCCGGCGATCCATTTCTTACTGCAATTCTTTCATTTGCTTTCCTTTACAGCAATTCCTTCAATTTCAGCAGTTTTGTTTTTTTGCAGCTCCTTCAGTAGCTAGCCTTCATCAGATCTGGCAGCAGACCTTAACAGCAATTCAGTTCCTTGCAGTTTTCTTTTCATCAGCATCTGATCACCATAGTTTCTTCACAGTTTCTTCAAAGCTCCAATTCCGACAGCATTCCTTCACAGCAGAAACTTCTCCATCACAACAAATTAGGCAGTAGTTCTTTCATTCAGTTGATTGGTTTCCTTCCTCATATTGGTTGTTATGTTTTGATTGTTGGATGTTTATGTGTTTTTGAATGAATGAATGTATTTGATAAATTTTCCCCATTGCAATTTGCACTTACTTGAAGCCAATTAAAACATGCCTATCTTGTGTTTGGTTAAATGCCTCTTAGAACAAAACTTTCAATTGTGATGTTTCTTAGTTGTTTAACTTTTGTCTTGTATTGCTTTTCCCATTGCTTTAAGTTTCATGTCTTCATTTAAATGCAATTAAGTTAGATCAGACTAAATTTCTTTAATGCTATAGGTTTTGTTCCATGTTTAGGTTTCATTGATGCACTATTTCTTGAATGCTTCTTTCAAGTTGTCCTTTCTTTACTGCAATTGCAGTCAGGTTAAATTATATTTCCGTACCTGCATTGTCTTTCCTTCACTAGAACTAGATTTCATACCTGCTTCGCTATTCCTTGTCGTAGCCTTAACATTCAAATCCAAACCCCAGTTTGATATCAAAAATCCAAAAGCAATAATATACGATCCTGAGATTTATCATGTATCAACTACATTCGTTAGGAGACGACTTGAGTTACTCTATGCTACATTAGTTTAGAGGAGTTCGATATTTTAATTGTATTTGAAACCGTGACACGACTGAAACGGTTATCAGTTACGCTCTCTGAACTCACAACTCCTCCTTAGTTCTTTTCCTGCAAGAGACTTGAGTGCTGACTTGAGTGTCAAAGTGGATTCCGCTGGAAAATCTCCAACGTGTTCCCATTAACGCTCATGTTAATCTCGCAGGGTGAGATCTCTTTTCTTTCGTCATCGTCCTCATGGGCTGGACTCTGGTGACTGACCGTCCACGTCGATTCCTTCCGGAACAATATATTTTATATTTTATGACTAATAAAATTTTCCTTGTATCATCTTTTCTTAATACTTAGTATTAGCTTGTCTCTCTTGTAAATGCTTTCCATAATCTCTATACCAATCATTATTGAACTTTAACTCTATCTTTAATGAAGAATATTATCGAAAACTTTTAAAAAATTTCTATTCTTCTTGATAGCTTTGTTCCCTTAAAATTAAATTATAGTATTTTTTTCTCTAATTATCAAATTCATTTTTTTTATAGATCCAGTTTTATTATCCAAATATTAGTTCAAAATTACCCATCATTTTTCCAACGACTAATTTAAGCACTCACCTAATCTCTTATCACGACCTTCGTCAATCAACAAAGGTACTAAACATATTTAATTGAGAAAGTCACTGAGTAAACAACTTGCTCTTCTCCTCTCTCTCTCTTGCTTTCCATCCTCAACTAATCTACCAAAACCAACTCCTTAGCAATGTTTGTAAAATCACAATCCTGAATTGTAGGAATACATGATCCTACGATTTGGAATCATAAATCGACCTAGATAGTGCATAATCATTTTTTGCAATAGAATCAACACAGAATCGATAGGATTGGAACAAAATCGGAGTAGGATCGGAAGAGGATCGATAGAAGCTTTGAGAAACTATAATTTTTAACTCGGATTGAACCATGAGACTTATAATATATCAAATCAAAGATCATTCAAAGATCTATAGTTAATTATAAGATTCACCCTTAACCGTCTGATTACAAACCCAAAAAACATCATTTTGTCTTTTTTATCATCTTTTGTTAGTCTTTTACATAGTTAGTTAGGATTTTGAGACTATTTAAATATCTGTTTAGTTGTTTTTAGTTAAATATCTGTTTAGGGTTAGGATTATTTAAATATCTATTTAAATACCTTGGACCATCCTACGGGGACCCTCCACAAAGAAGACCATAACCCATTAACAACCCATTATTGTTAATGAAAAGGATTAACAGATCTATACATTAATCCACATCCAATATATAATATAAACCTCCTTCATGTATAAGTATTAGATCACTTAATTGGGTTTAGTTCCTTAATAATAATTATTGTGTGCATTGTTAATCGCCTATTAACCCACTAAAGAGACTTAAATCCTTCAATCTCTCACTTGAGTTATAAGTGATATCGTATACACCAGACAATACCTTAAATCTTTCAATCTCCCACTTAATAACATAGTTGATCTCAACATACCAAAACTTATGTGTTAAATACCCCTTTAAATAATCTAGTCCATTAAATCAATTAATACATGACTTAAAAAAATAGAGTTACTATAACTATAATAGGATCTAATAGTAGTCATAATATTAATATATTAACGACGTAGAACAAATGTGAAAGTGTAGTACAAGAATGACACAAAATTTGATATGTACGTGCACATTCTCAATAAGTTCTCCTATGAACCAAACCGGATCAAAATCATATTTATCAATATCTTATGTTAAACCACAATGATAAATTATGATTTAATTTTATGATCAGAATAGAGTCGTACATCATATTTACAAATTCGTATGCAAAACAACAATGGTAAATCATTATACCTTTATGTTAAGGAGTCAAAAACCTCATACACATGTAAAAAAAAACTTTAGTGCATACAATAAGACAAAAATACATGTGTTCATTAATATAGAGTATTACACCAAAATATAGATTACTACCAAATGAGTATTTTATCAAAAAGAAGAACCCTCATATTTCGCACATGATGATGAACACTTTGGGTGACAAGCCCTTGGTGAGCGGATTCACTAACATGGAATATATCCTTATATGCCCTATCATAATTTAACCACTCTGAACTCTTTCTTTAATCGCTAGAAATTTTATATCGATGTATTTAGACTTTGAAAAACTGTAGTTATTATTGGAATACAATTCTGCAACTTTATTATCACAGTTGATCCTCAATGGACTAACAATGCCCCCAATGATTTGTCATCCTGCGATAAGATTCCGCAATGATATCCCATGTTTGGAAGCTTCATAGCAGACTATAAAGTTTGCCTCCATAGTGCAAGTGGCAATTAGCATATGTTTGATGCTTTTTCATGATATAACTCTTCTCGCCAATAAGAAGGCATAACCTGAGGTGGACCTCTTGCTATCTAAACATCTAGTAAAATTAGAGTTTGAATATCCAATGATCTCCAGATGACTGATCTTCGATATGTGAGTATGTAATCTTTCATTCTTTGTAAATATCACACAACCCTTTTTACAACTTTCCAATACTATAATCCAGGGTTACTAAAATATCTACCTAATATCCCCATATGTACGTAAGGTCTGGACGCGTATATACTTGAGCTTATATTAAACTCCCTATTGTCAATATATAAGGGAATTGTTGTATTTCCTTAATCTCAAGTTCAAGCATGGACATTGTTGCAATCTAAGTCTATCACCCTTTAACACAAGTATGTCGCTAGGAGCACAATTCTGCATGTCATACCAAATGAGCATCTTTTCTATATAGGCCTTCTGTGATAGTCCAAGTGTTCACCTTGACCGATCACAAACAATCTATATATTTAAGACAAAGGATGTATCACCAAGATCCTTCTAACAACATACCCTTATCATTGTTTGCCAACAATATATCGTCCACATATAAAACAAGTATAATAAACTTGCTCCGACTGAATTTGATATACAAACATTGATCAACTAGATTCTCCTTAAAATCGTATAAAGAAACCACTTGATCAAACTTTTGATACCATTGACAAGATGTCTGCTTTAAACCATAAATGAACTTTCAAAGTTTACATACTAGGTGTTGTGAATCTCCTAATTCAAAGGTCTCTGGTTGCACCATGTATATCTCAATGTTTCCATTGAAAATGCAATTTTAATGTCCATTTGGTGTAGTTGTAGGTCATAATAAGCTACAAGTATTATGATTATCCTAAGGGAGTCTTTCATCGAAATCGACAAAAAAATCTCCTTGTAATCAATGTCTTCCTTCTAAGTGAATTCCTTGGCGACTAGACATGCCTTATACTTTTTGACATGCCATGTGAAATCCTATTTGGTTTTAAATATCTATATACAAGCAACAGGTTTTACACCTTCAGGCAATTCGACAAATTCTCAAATGTCATTGTCTGTCATAGACTTCATCTCTTTCCTCATAGCTTTGATCCATTTTCGGATGAGGGTATTGTTTAACTTCTTGGAAGGCAACCTTATGTTAAACTCATGTACTTGGAGATATACATAATCATGAGACATCATAGATCTCCCTTCTCTAATGGATCTTCGTAGTGACACTTGATCTTTAGGTGGTTAAGAGTCGTGCTCAACCGTATGAGGCAATTACTCTATTTGAGGTAACATGCCTTCCAATTGTATTGAAGGGGACATGGAAATATCATGGTTAACTACCCTTTCCGATTGTGCAGTTTCAACTATATGTGGAATGATGACCATTTCACTTTTAGCTGCATTAGTAGTTACCATATTAGGAGCACCAATATTCTCCTCAAATGATATTTATCTAACTTTATCGCTCCCACCATCCTCAATGAATTTGACATTACCCATCTCGGAAAAGGATCTACTAAGGGGTTTAAAACTTGAAGTCTCTTGAGTTTTTATAGTATCCTATAAAATAGCAGTTAATGGTTCTTAAGTCTAATTTTCTTTCATTAGGCCTAAAGGACCTAGCCTTAGTTGGATAACCCTAGACATGTAGATGTCAAATACTAGACGTTCTACCTATACACAACTCGTATGGAGTTTTCATTACCGCCTTACTAGGAACTATGTTGACTAAGTAAATCAAGTTTTGAGTGTCTCACCCATAAAGACTCTGGTAGAGAAGAAAATATAATCATACTTCTCACTATATTTTTTAGGGTTTGATTTGGTCACTCTGCTATACCATTCTACTAAGGGATCCAGGCATGGTATATTGTGCCATGATTCTGGACTTTGCAAGGTATTCTGCAAATGGCTCAGGACGTTGTTTACCCGATCCATCAGATCTACCATAGTACTCACTATCACGTTCTGATCTAACAGTCTTAATCATCTTACCAAGTTGATTTTCAACTTCAATTTTGAACATATCCAAGGATTGCAACTTGTCATGAATTAGATACAAATATCCGTATCGGGAATAGTCGTCTATAAAACTAATAAAGTATGTTTGACTATTCCATGAAGCTTTAGGGAACGATCCACATATATCTGTATGTATTAGCTCTAACACCCCATTACTCCATCTTAAAATTTATTACTATTGTTAATTATTTTCTCGTTGATACACTCAATGCAAATTCTAAAATCTAACATATTGAGGGAATCGAGAATTCATAGTGGCATTAACCTTTATAGGTGTTGTTTAGAGATGTGCTCTAAATGTCTATATCACAATATAGATGAATTCTTACTCATCAAACCATGCTTGACACCTATACTATTTATTACAATATTATTCATATAGGTTTTAATGTCTAATTTGTATAGTTTGTCAATCAATGAACCAGTACTAGACAAAATAAATTTTCAAAAAATACTAATTTTTTTCCAAATGAATAAATAGATCACTATTTGTCCAAAATGAAATCGAATTTAAGTTCCTTCTAAATGGCGACACTATAAATGTATTTTCTAAATTCAAAAGTACATTATTCCATAAACAAACTCTAAAGACAACTATTGCCTCTATTTTCGTCTTCTTACAATTACCATATAGATGAATCTTTTAGCATCAATTGGCATTTGGCTCTTGAGGCAACCTTGTATGGTTATAGTTATGTGAGTAGTTGCAGCCCATATCTATCCACCAAGTGTTATTAGGTACAGTAGCTAGGTTAACTTCTGAATTCATAAAGTTGAGAAGTATACATTGTTGGAGCAATCTATGGTCCGGAGTGACCATATGTTTTGATGTTTGGGCAAAGGGTTTAAGTTAGGTTTACTCTTGTGTTTGATCTATTTTATGAGTTTGAATTAGATCTATCAATAGTAAAATTAGATGATCTATTTTGTGAGTTTGAATTGCATGAGCAAGCTAATGTTTCTTCCAAAGAGAAAGGTATAGCTTTTGTTGCAGAAAAGGAGAAGAAGAAGAAGGAGAAGAAGAAGGTGGTCTACTCCTCTTCATCCAACTCAGAGGAGTCTAGTGCCTCTATGGATAGCAACCAAGAGGCCTTCATGGTAAGAAAGATGCGTAGGGCGTTTAAAAGTTTTTCTAACAAGTCTTATGCCAGGAAAGGATCCAAGAGTAAGAGCAAGGCAAAAGACATTATCTGCTACAACTGCCACCGAGAGGGACACATGAAGAATGAGTGTCCCCAACTAAAGAGAAGGGAAGAAAAGAAGGAAGAAAAGAAGAGGAGTGACAAGAAGAGGTCAAAAGGGAAAGAGAAGAGTGTCACCAACCTCAAGGCGACTTGGGATGATCCATCATCCTCGAAGGAAGAAGAGGAGCATGTGTCCCACTTCGCACTTATGGGAGTGGACCATTCAGAGTCATCCGATGATGAGAGAAGCTCAAGCAGTGAAGAAGAAAGTGGCTCATCATCATCATCATCCGAGTCAGAAGCTTCGATAAGTGAGGTATATAGCTTACCCTCCTCTACTTTGGTCAAAATAATTTCTAGTATGAACTTGGATTTAGCTAAAGCTAGAAGAAAAATTAAGGACCTAAAAGATGAAATTGTCATGCTTAGAGTAGAATCTACAAAACTCAAGGAAGATTTGCATGCTTTTTCTACCATGTCACATGATTCATGTTTTGAAAATGAAAATAAGGAACTAAGGAAAAAGGTAGAAGACCTAACCAAAGCACTTAGAAAGTTCCAAGTCGGCTCTAGTAACCTTGACATGATAATAAACAGTCAAAGAGTCGTCTATAACAAGGTCGGGTTAGGATATAGGCCAAAGACTAAGGAGGTAGCATTTGTCTCACTTATGGGTAGAATTGGTGCATCTAGGAGACAAGGGGCTAAGGGAAACATCAAGAAGGCTTGGGTACCAAAGAAGTTTTTAAATGATGCTTGTGGATCAAAAATTTGGGTACCAAAAGATTGTATTTTCCATGTTGTATAGGTAAGAGTCAAGGATGCCTCAAACATGTGGATAGTAGATAGTGGATGCTCAAGACCTATGACCGGAGATGTGAGCAAGTTCACCACTATTAGCTACCTAAGAGAAGGGACGGTTTCCTTTGAAAATAGGAAAACTCAAAATAATTGGTAGGGGCACCATTGAGGTATCTCCTACAATCTCTATCCACAAAGTACTTTTGATTAAAGACATGAAATTTAATTTACTTAGTGTAAGTCAATTGTGTGATGCGGGTTATAGGGTTAAATTTTAGTCTAGGAAATGTCTAATTAAACAAA